>JAODUK010040183.1:1200-45123 GCA_027564635.1 Typhlichthys eigenmanni
AGTGCGTGCACACATACTCTCACACGGCACACACTCACACACGCCTGTCTATAGTGCGTGCACACATACTCTCACACGGCACACACTCACACACGCCTGTCTATAGTGAGTGCACACATACTCTCACACGGCACACACGCCTGTCTATAGTGCGTGCACACATACTCTCACACGGCACACACTCACACACGCCTGTCTATAGTGCGTGCACACATACTCTCACACAGCACACACACACACGCCTGTCTATAGTGCGTGCACATACTCTCACACAGCACACACACACACACGCCTGTCTATAGTGCGTGCACACATACTCTCACACAGCACACACACATACATACACAAACACCCTCGCAACGCATGCACGCACGCGCACACACACACACACGCACACAGCGACTGGGACACACTGTGCTCCAGCTGTTGTATGGTGTATGCCCCACCCGCCCTGCCCCCCCGCCCCGCTCTTCCTAGTCCAAACCCCCCACAGATCTCTACTAAACCATCTGGTCTGTCATCTTCCTGTGGGCTAGCTGCTGTCAGCCACCACTAGCCAAGTAAAGGCTGTCTCTGTGACACTAGCCAAGTAAAGGCTGTCTCTGTGACACTAGCCAGGTAAAGGCTGTCTCTGTGAGACTATCCAGGTAAAGGCTGTCTCTGTGAGACTATAGCCAAGTAAAGGCTGGCTCTGCGAGACTAGCCAAGTAAAGGCTGGCTCTCCGAGACTAGCTGTCTGGCTCTGTGAGACTAGGTGTAACCAGACATTAGCAGGCTTTGCAATCTTACCGGGCGTGGACCTCAGGTTCATTTTGAAATTATTTTTAAACTTTAATCACCCGACTGCATGTATCAGTATAAGTAATTAGTAATAGTATGACGTCAACAACATTGCACTTTGCAACCACCACTGGTTGCAGATTGGTCCACAATCCATGGCGGCTGTTGGAACACAATAGCGATCAGGGTGTTCCAGATTATAATAGAGCTGAGAGTAATAGACAGGCTATATGGTTAAATCCTACATCAGTACTTGTGTGTTGGAGCGGGGATACATCTAAAACATACCAGGGTTGGGAGACACTTAAACACAGGCACAACATGAAACGGAGCTCAGTTAGTGATTGCATTCAGTAAAACACCTAGTTTAAAATCAATTCCAGGAGCCACCAAAGCTGTGAAAAAGTCCCCTTATTCAGACAGACACAGATATGGAGATATATGCTGTTTTCATGTATCACAGCAGCAGCGAGTATTTGCTGCTGTACAAATGTTGCGTCAGAACACATCAAAATGTATAGTGGCTAGTCCATCCTACTTTTATGTAAATTAACTTATGGTGTGAATCTTTTATTAGTTTTTGGCCCCCACCACCGTTTCTGTCCTGCATATGTTATTTTGAGTTTGACTAATTCAATAAAAAGTTTAAAAGGCATGATTAATAAAGTAATACATTTATTGAGCAGACATAATATTAAGTCAGTGGACAGTCATTGAAAAGTCTGTATGATGAATCAGAATTGCAAACAAGGGATGATATTAAAGTCAGATTTCATGGAGAAAAGTAACATCTCAATATCTCAAAATCTGGTATTGTGTGGCCAAAGAACAGATATTAAATGAACCATGCAAGATGTCGACAAGGTGACGTGGTATCACGATTCAAGACAAGACAATCAATCACACTTTGCATGCTTTAATAGGCACACACTTGAACTCCAACACCTGCATAAAGGCAGACTGAACAAAGCAATGTAAGCACAGATGACTTTAAAGCCAATATACTGAAATAGATTTTCTATCACTTTTCTCATATGAGGAAAAAGGGGGAAAAAAATTAACACAATCACAGATTCCCCAACATGGCTCCTCTGGAACCAATGCTTAGTTAAAACTTTGCAGGTGCACATATGCATATTAATTATTAAGAAATGAAAAAGATGTCAGACAAATACATACAGCATATCACATTTAGAAATAAATATATATAAAACATGCCCAAAGTGAAAGTGTGCAATGTGTATTCCAGCCCTTAATCAACATTAGCATCAACAACAACCTCCACAACACAAACGTAATAAGATGGAAATAGTGCACACATCTTAATATTTCTATTATAACCATCAAGCGGGAACCTCCTGTGCTGAGAAATTATTATAACGTCGAAGTGTCAAAACCTGAAGTTCATCGAATGACTGTAACAGGGAGTCAATAGAATATAGCAAAAAGTGTTTAAAAAAATTAAAATCGGTTTTGGTCTCTATAGCTAGTCTCCCCGTTCATAACAACTGTACAGGAAGTGGGGAATTTTTTTTTGGTTAATGGACTGCAATTATATAGAGCTTTTCTAACCTTCCGGACACTCAAAGCCCTGTACAGTATTACCTCACACTCACGTTCCCCATTCACGCACACATTCATACACCGATGGCGATTGCTGCCATGCAGGGCGCAACCCACCACCGGGAGCAGTTACGAGTTAAGCAAGGACGCTTACAGGTAGGTCAACACCGGGGTTCGAACCCACGACCTTCCGGCTGGAAGCCCAACGATGGTGATGACAGTCTATGATCCCTACACATCACATAGGCTTGTTTCAACACAACATTCGTGAATCACAGAGCTTTCCCCAGTCGCTTCAGGAACTCTGAACCCGGCTGGAGACAAACACCAGATAAAGCCTCTACTTGTACGAAATCAATGCTCACGCCAATAAGTAGGAAAAGGGCTGAAAACGTGTTTCAACACACCAGTATAAATGGAAACAGACATTTATAAAAGACGGAGTTAGTGATTCAAATGTAACACACGTTTTGTGATATTCAGAGAATATCGAAAAATAATCTGGCATTTCTACACTGCCCTGGCTCTGTAAATGGGAACACAAGCAAAGTGGTGCAGACCGCACCACATAACACCATCCCAGCCTTGGCAACACTTGTCCAATGTTAGGGGCGGAGCTTCTGAGAAAGGAATGTTTCTCCATGAGCTTTAAGGCCTTCCCCTTTTCTCCAATCAACCCCCAAGTGCCAATAATCTCATTAGAAAAGATCCCTGAAGAGCTATAAAGTACACGAATAGACATTTAACCACCTTAATACAACTCTCAATCTGCTATCCAAGTACGTTAATCAGCAGGTCAATGCTTATCGTTAACGAGAATCACTAAATTGCAATCTGTATATTAGCCTTAAACCTTAAAAGACCCCTCATATAAGGGAAGGCCTTTCCCCCTTTGCACCTAACATTCTGTTTCATGTTCACGGGCTCATGTGGTGTATGACATATCCTCACCTTATTGGTTGTATTGCCAAAGAGGCAGCATAGGTCACAGAGCAGAGCCATGGAAATAATAGAGTTATGACAACGGAAGTTCAACATTTTCACATGGTTCATGGAGAGGCAGAACCTGTGGAACAATAGTTCCAAGAAGTGGTTGGTGGGCAATTTGAATATATATATATAAATATATATACAAATATTTAACTAAATTTTTTGGTAATTAGAAGTCAATAAATGCACCGATTTACATTTAAAATAGAATAGTGTACTTTTAGTATTTAGGCTAACTTCCGGGAACTATTTTGAGGCTCCATTGCTGTGAAGAAACGGTCCATTGGAATGAACGGAGATGACGCAACTCTGTCTATAAATGGGTCTGCTATGTACTATAGAATGGGATGGACAGGCAACAGGTCAGATACTATACGTAATGTGTAAAAACGCACACACACACACACACACTCACATCTTCACTAAGTCATTTAGTTTGAGTTTACAGTGGGAAGGGTCTTGAAGCATTAAACGCGTGTGTCCAAGGAATATGTCTACCTGACACTAAGTGCATGTGTGCTGTCTGGTGTGTGTCCTACACAGACAGTGACGAGTGTGCGGAGAACGGCAACCTGTGCGAAAGCGGCCACTGTCTGAACATGCCCGGGGGCTACCGCTGTGAATGTGACATGGGCTTCATCCCCACCCCTGATGGAAAGACCTGCGAGGGTAAGACTCTTGTTACTGACAGACAACGTGCTGCTGGATTCGTTCAATATGAATCCAGCAGACTGCTGACACGGACTCCTGGAGGTACCTGGAGGAACTACAAGGCTTATGTGCGCAAAAGAGAAATGTTCCAACCGAATTATTACCCCATTAGCCCTCAGCAATGCAAACTCGTGACCCTGTGGGGGAGTCCTGACCCCCACTGTGAGAAACAGAAGCCAGACCATTTAATGGATGCCTTTCCCAATGTGCGGGTGTACATGAGGGAAGGATATGTCTGCATTATGTGTCTGCCCCAGGCTTTTTAACCTAGAAATGTCTTTCTTTAGCAGAGGTGAGCAGCCTTCACTTCCTACTGCTGTCTGCCAATTTTCCAACTTTTGTCCCATGATCCAATGATTCACGATTCACTAATCCCTCACAGCTGGGCCTCTCTCTCCCTCTCTCTCTCTCTCTCTCTCTCTCTCTCTCTCTCTCTCTCTCTCTCTCTCTCTCTCTCTCTCTCAGACATCGATGAATGCACATTTGCTGACATCTGCGTGAATGGAAGGTGCCGGAACATTCCCGGCCTGTTTAGATGTGAATGTAACAGCGGCTATGAGCTGGACAGAAGTGGGGGCAACTGTACAGGTAAGGCGGCCTACTGTAGTTGTCTGCCCTGACACCGCCCTATACAAAGAGCTGAACAAAACACACAGACGGTGCAAGGGATATGAGAGAGAGAGAGAGAGAGAGAGAGAGAGAGAGAGAGAGAGAGAGAGAGAGAGAGAGAGAGAGCAGCTCTCTGTTTCACCCCATCTCCTCGGAAACATTTGTTGATTATTGACCCCAGATTTAATAGTTTTGCCAAGCTGTAATGGCAAAAATATGGAATCTGGGGTCATGTAATACTGTCAATATGGATTAATTATACACACCCTCTCACATTTCACATTTTCCTTGACTCACTAATTGTGTGTGTGTGTGTGCGTGTGCGTGTGTGTAAAATACTGTAAATTATTACTGACTCTGGCCTCTGTGTGTGTGTGTCAGATATAAATGAATGTGCAGACCCTGTCGTCTGTATAAATGGAGTGTGTGTCAACATCCCTGGCAACTATCACTGTAACTGCCCATCCGACTTTGAGCTCAACCCCACCCGGTTGGGCTGTGTAGGTGAGGCAAACCAGCATCCCTCTACACGTTCAACAAGACTGCAGCTGTGCATCAGGCCTTTTAGACCTTTATATGAATACCACACTGTGTGTGTGTGCGTGTGTGTGTGCGCGTGCTTGTGTGTTTGCAGACACGCGCTCGGGAAGCTGCTTCCGGGACGTGCGCTCGCGAGGAGACGCGTCAGAGAATTTGGAATGTTCCAATGAGATTGGAGTGGGCGTGTCCAAGGCGTCATGCTGCTGCTCCCAAGGCCAGGGCTGGGGGACCCCCTGTGAAGCTTGCCCCTCCGTCAACTCCAGTAAGTCCACCTGACTGGTCTGTCTCTTAAACCACGGTGGGCTATTGCAGCTAGCTGCTGGTTCACATCCAATCAGATAGAAGGGGGCGGAGATTACTGCTGGTATCCAGAAAGCTGGAGCAGCCTGTTGCTTGTGTTAATGGTAATATTAATTAACATCAGCGTTTTCATAGCCACCCTGCTGGCGGCCCAATCAGCGTGGGTTAGTGAGATGTTGACGTTGAAGTCAAGCGTGTTTTTAAACGGTGGTAGAGCTAGATGAGGCGATCGAAACAGTCAGAAGCGCCGATTGGTTCAGTGCTGTCCAAAATTGACCAGAGGTCTACGCCAAGTAGGAGAAAACAACTGCAAACACTTCCCAATGGAGTATGGTTGTATGTAACCAGGCTAATATACATCTGCACAACAGAGAACTTGATACATTTTGTTCTGCCTGTATTGTACATGTGTATACACATGCAAAAGTCTGCCAAATACGGCACATTCCTTCAAGATACTATATCAGAGAGGGATTTGTTGTTTATCCAGTGCTGTGTTGTGTGTGTTACAGCGGATTACAGAACACTTTGTCCTGGCGGCGAGGGCTTCAGACCAAACCCCATCACAGTCATTCTCGAGGGTTAGCAACCATTACCACATTCTCTAGAGTGCATAGTGTGTGTGGGTGTGGGTGTGGGTGTGTACTATTCATACTGAGGCTTTCTGGTAACACACAGAACACAAACACACACACACACACGCACAACCCCCCCCCCCCCCCCCCCACCCCACCCCCGCATGTGGCAGCCCTGCGCTTAATCTAGCTACCTGTAGCAGGGTTGCTTAATATGTCTAAGCAGTTAGCACTACTACAGTAGCAGACATTTAATACCATATTCACTGATGCTTTCTTCTACAGATGTCAAGATGCCACTGACCTCCTCCACGAGGACCTGGTTATGGTAAGAGAGAAAATGTTCTTTGAATCCAGAATTGTACAGAGCCTGTGCCTCTGTGATAATGTGTCATTACTGTCCTACTGTATATGCTTCATTGCAGATGTAATCTGTAATCTATGGTGACCTTTATTGTTTTGAGTTGAGCTAAGGCATGCATGTGTGCCCTGTATCTCAGGTGGAGCAACGAGTGGAGCCGGCCAAGAAGGCTGCCCAGGTGGTTCATAAGAAGCTCCAAGGCTGCCTGCAGAGTCAACAGGGACTGGAGGCAGAGAAACGCATGGTAATGATGGCCATGCTTCTCAGCTCAGGTCAAATCAACACAAATGAGTCTAATGCCCAACAGTTACTCTGATCAGGTACATAGACAACCAGGCAGAGGACACAAAGGGCGATGGCATGAAGCGCTTCTGTACAATGTCACTTGTACTATTTACCCTGCCATCTTCTTACCCATCACTCTCTTTATAGAAAAAACTTCCTCTCATGTTGCTGTCAGTCAGCATGGCGGAAAGCCTCAAAGACTTTGATGCAGACTCCCCTATAAGGTGACAGATCATTTATCGATTTATATATCAATCTGTCTATATATCTGTTTTCCATTATTTAACAATCTTATAATTTACAGACGAAATCGAATAAGTCTTGAAAAAATATCTCATAATTATGGGATATGATCTCGACTACAGACAACAGCAGCTTACATACCATACGGTGCTGTCATGGACGTCAAGATAAAAAATGTTTGCACTGCTGTAAACTCATTGTGCTTTACAATAAAACACAATAAGTCAGGCGCAATAGGTGCATCTGCCCTATCTTGACATCCATGACAGCACCGTATGGTATGTACTGTAGACACAAACACCAACGCTCTCTCCTATGTACAGAAAGTACTTTATTTGTTAGGCCATAGCAGCAAAATATAGTTGATCATCATTACCTTCTCTTCCTGACTAAATTACAATTGACTAGACGCAGCTTATCTTATAATGAGATATACAGTATTTATATCAGTATTTCAAGATGTTTTCTCAAAATTGCAATGTTGAGATTGAGTACTGTGAGATGTTTTTGTAGAATTAAATTAAACTATTTTTTATACTGTCAAAAAAGGTCATATTTAAATGTTGTTTCTTCCAAATGAATGTGCAATAGGCTATAGGCTGTATGTAAAATGGAAATTATACTTACTAATCTAACCACCCATCGATCCATCCATGTTGTGTGTGTGGCAGGAGGGTGTTAGAGATGTGTTGTTTCATGGAGAAGATGCTGGCTAACATGCTAGCAGATTTTGAGATGAAGGTGGAGAAGGAGGTGATGGAGCCACTCAACAAACTCAGCGAGGTAGGAGCAGACTGATAATGATGTCTGTAAAAATGTGACGGGTGTAGCGTCAGTAAGCTAACACACCATCGCCCTTATAGGAAGACCTACCAGAGGTTCTCAAGAATAAGAAGCTTTTTGCCAAACTGACTATGGACTGGAACAACGCACGGAACAGGTGTTTTGCTCTTTTATTTTATATTAACCAGTTACTATAGTTGTTTTTTGTTGTTTGTACATCTTTGTGTATATCTGTGTATGTTTATTTCTGTGTGTGTGTGTGTGTGTGTGTGTGTGTGTGTGTGTGTGTGTGTGTGCGTGTGTGTGCGTGTGTGGTCAGGTCCCAGGCCAGCACAGGCCCCCAGGCGAAGCAGGACGGCCTAAGGGAGGAAGTGGAAGAGGCCTGGAGGAAATTAGAGAACATCAGGGTATTACATTATGCACATCCACCTCAGTGTTTCAGTTCTGCTCAGTTCAGTTTGGCCAAATCAAATTCAACTCACTTCAATTTCAGGTCTTAAGTATAATTTAAAGGACCACCCCTCAATTGCATTACAGCGCCCTCCAGAGCCAAACGTGCTCTGGGGGGCGTTAATGTGGTTGTATGGGGAGATGTCTAGAGGAGCAGGGCGTGTGATTCTGTAATGCTGGTTCCATCCACCAGGGAAGTTCCAAACACAAAAGGGGATGAATTAAATTGTGATTCTATCAGTTTGTTTCAGTCAGCTGTTCAATCAGTTGTTTGTTTTCAAACGTGGTACAGGCACACAATATAGGACCTCTCCTTCCTCTTTAGGACCAGTACTCTGCTGACCTTTACCACTTTGCCACAAAGGAGGACGACTATGCAAACTACTTCATTCGTGTAAGTTGGTATTTTATTATAACATTATGGATAAAATACCACTATAGAATATGTGTAATGTATATGTAATGAGCATATTGTACAACTGGTGTTTCTGATCTGATCAGATATTACAGACTAGTTTTAGTTAAAAGATAATGGTTATTCTGTTTCAAGAGTCTGTTTTGAGTGCTTTAAATATGAGTGTTATTAAAGAAGCACAAATATATATTTTTAAAATGTTCTTTTTACTGCCATAGCTTTTGGAACTTCAAGCAGATTACCACAAAAGCTCAAACGAATTCCTGTATCATTACATCACAGAGCTAAAAGACAACAGCAGTCCTACAGGTGATATGTGTACTGCAGGATATCTGTATTCTACTCTATCTAACTAACTTCCATTGCTCATGACTTTAAACCCTGTGCTCACATGTGTTCCTAAAGAGTCCAGTATGAGCTTCTCTAAGACAAAGGTGTATGGGGATCCACTGCTGTCCCATCTGACTGAAAGCAACAGAGAGATCGCTGCACCCATACAAGAGTGTGTCCACATGCTGCTGAGAACTGGCATGAGGGAGGAGGTATACCATTTAAAGCTGTATAGGACACCGTTATTGACCACAAACTGGTCATTATCGCAACTGCACTATGTTTTGTCTAATTAAGTTTCATCCATTATTCAAAAAATCAGCCGAGGCTTAGATTTGCTCATGTTGGTGTGTATGGGTTGGTAGGGTAGGTTCACTGTAATTACCATAGATTACAAGCAGGAACAGCTGGTGTTGAGAAATGAATACAAGACGGAAGTGCCAAACTCTGCAGTTCATCGAATGGCCGCTTGAGGCTGGCTGCAAAAGGGAGTCAATCCCCATAGACTCCATCTTTGCAGTACCTGACTCCGCCTGAAACTCCCCCTATCCCCCCTATGGCATAAATAATTGTATTATACACTGTATATATATTTTATAAAACAATTCACCCCTGTACCATTGTCATGAACAGAGAGACTATCTATAAAAACAAAACTTTAATTTATTTTAATGTAATTTTTTTTTTTTAATTTACATTAAAATAAAAAAATCTTTTTAATAATTTTGTAGTTTTACTGTAGTCTGACATTTTAACATGGGAGTCTACAGGGATTTACTTTTTGCAGCCAGCCTCAAGTGGCCATTCGAGGAACTGCAGCTTTTGCTACATCCACGTTGTATTAATTTCTCAGCCCTGGATGTTCCTGTTTGGTAATTCTCTATTCACTGTAACTCAGTCACAACTGTGTCTCCCCCAGGGGCTGTTTCGGCTAGCGGCGGCTGCCTCGGTGGTGAAGCGGCTCAAGACATGTCTGGACAGAGGGGTGGTGGACCACAGCGAGTTTAGTACAGACCCTCATGCTGTAGCAGGTGAGACGCAGGGAGCAACACTGGACCCTGACTTGAGAGAGTATAGGGCAGCAATGTTTCAATCACCACTAAAATATGTTTATGCAGTATATTGCAACCCCCTGACATATATGGAAATCTATTTTTTTTATATTTAATAAAATAAGTTGACCCTATGTGTGGTTTCACACCACAGATCTGACACTGACAGTTATTGGCCACAGGGACTTTATAGAAGAGGATGTTGCACATGATTGCATGGGTGATTGCATGCTGATTTATCATGTGTTGTGGCAGGGGCTTTGAAATGCTACCTGCGAGAGCTTCCTGAACCTCTGATGAAGTCGGAACTCTACGATGATTGGTTTAAAGCAGCAGGGTTGGTGTTGCCGCTATATGAAACATTGTATTTTACTGCTGTCAAAGTTACTAGTTTCTCACATTTATTCATCTCTGACAGGGAAAAAGAATTATTGGATAAATTGGAACATTTTAGACGTCTGCTTAAGAGGTTGCCACCAGAAAACTACAACAATCTCAGGTGTGTATTCTGATAGTGATCATTTCTATCATAAAAACGTAGACCAGTGGATGTTGAAGCGTTGAATCAGGAAAGCAGGCTTTAATAATACAATGGTGCACAGCAAGGGAGAAACGTGTGATTTCACAAAGTTCCACCACACTACTCTGGGTAAACAAAGGAAAGTCTGTTGCTTCATAGTAAGTTACAGGACAGCACTGGGAAGATAACAAAGGGAAACAATGATTGCCACCCCCATACTGTAGGTAAATGTGAATTTGGTTGTGTCCAATGAGACCAACAGCCTTTAGCTGTCTACCTGCAGACACAGCTGGGCATAGGGAAATACAATGAAATAGCCATATGCTGACAGCCAGTCTGTCTATACAGGACGACTGCTGGGTGTGGTTGAAATGGGCAATACATATAAAATAAACAATGTCTTTGCTTGGGACCAAGTGGTACATTTAGGCATGAGCACAGGGAATTCAGCTGAAGTTGTAAATTAAGTATGGTATGTCTACTGAAGGCAATAACTATAATTATTAGTTGAATAATCAAATGACATTCCTTCAATTCATGTATGTGAACACCATTGGTAATGGTTCTGATGTACACATAACATGCCAGCGTTGCATTTACAGTCTGTCTCTGGTCCACAGGTATCTGTTCCAGTTCCTGTCTCTACTGTGTGAGCAGCAGGCCATCAACAAGATGACCCCTAGCAACATTGCCATAGTCCTTGGGCCCAACCTGCTCTGGCCACACTTTGAAGGGTAAGTATTGTTTTTTTCCCACCATGACTTTTAACATGTACAAGTCAAGTTCTCCTAAAAAATGACATCTGCATCCATGTGTCCATTCATCAGTGTCTCTTTCATAATATCTTAAACACTAGCGTCCACATTGTGCCAATCTTGAGGGGGAAATTGTGCTGTGTGGCATTTCCAAAATGTTTACGCCAATCGTTCAAAGCCAACATGTTTGCCATGAATGTTCGCCACAGTTCGCCTATTCTGAACGCACCTCTGGTTTTAACCTAAAATTATTTCAAATCAAGTAGAGTACCTTTAACTATAATAGTACAATAGGCTCATATGGTGAATCCCTATATCATTCTGTATATTGAATTTGCTATAATCTGAATGCTTATAGAGTATTCACATGTATTTATGTCAGGCTACAGGCCTTGACTGACACAATATTGGTCACTAGTCTCACACCTCTAACTTAGAAAGTGGAATGTAGCAGGCCAGCCACAGCTCTTTGACAACATTAGTTGGGGTGGAGGTAGACTATTAGCTATCGCTACTGTGCTTCCTGTCAGAGGTTAGCTGGTCACATGTCATCAACCCACACAGCCTGTGATGATTAACAACTTGTGATAGACGATTCCAGAAGCATGTGGGATTTGTGTCGATGATTCGACACAGCCTTAATTGCTACCTCTGTCTCTAACCCTAGGAAGGAGACTACACTGGACATGGCTTCAGCCTCATCGGTCCAGGTGGTGACTGTCATCGAGCCTCTCATCCAACACAGCAGCGTCCTCTTTCCTGAAGGTACCTCAACACCATGTTCACCTCCATCTCAGCCCATATTTGAGCATGTGTGCCAACAGCGCTCACAGTATTTCCTTGATCAGTTTGCTGATTTAGCTCCCTTCCAACCCACTCCCTGTCTGGCGCTATGACAACAGCATGTGTTATGATATTCCCGATGTAATCTTTTATTCCTTAACGCCTTAGCGGCGCTCTTTGAGATTCCATTGCTCCCAGAGAGCCCGGTGTTCTCCCCGTCCGTCTCCGATGTTACGTCGTCGGGCTCGGAGAAAGAAAGGCTGTCAGCGAAAACATCCTCATCCTCAACATCGTCATCATGCTCATCCATCCACGGCCCTCTCCCCACAACAACCAGGTAGCGGGGTGGGTTCACACTGCGTGCTGTGTAGAATCCCTTTATGCAGAGGTGTTAATGCAGCCCACTCTCCTCCCTCTCAGCCCAAACCCTCAGGACGGTGGAGGCTTCTTTATCATGAAGTCAGGCTCAGTGAGACGTACTGGAGCCACCACATGGCAGAACCTGACCACCGACACAGCAGGAAGCACCCATCCAAACCCACTGCCCAGCAGTTCACTCCCTCCCCGGGTTCCAAGCACGTCTCTGGACTCCACAACTAGTGCCAACCCAACACCAGCTCCAAGGACACCGGCTCCAAAAGCAGTTCAGGTCAAGCAAAGTTCTGACGCAGGCCAACTGGAATCCATTTTGGAAGACCCACCGGAGTCTCCCAAAGTCATGTTGCAGATTACCTCACCTTACAAGCGTAGGTTAACCTTTCACTCTTGTGCTTTGTAGGCCGACCTCCTGCAGTGCTGTTGACTTGCAAATATTTGGTTTGCCTGGAAATAAACACTTTCACTCTTATTCTCTCAACCAGCAAGTACACAGGAAAAAGGAAGTGTCATGCAGCCGACCAAAAAAAAAACAACCACAAACTAAAACAGTCAAATGCTATTATGAAGCTTGTGATTCTTTATTTTTATATTCATAAGCTAGCAGTAGAGTACTAAACTGCACTGCTGCATGTTCAGCTTTATTGAGAACACTGCACAGGCTTTGTTTTGTTCCTGCACATTTGGTATTTGCTTAGTTAGAATGATCTAAATCTAAAAACATTGCATCCCAACATCCCAACATCTACTTCAGTGTTAATATTATTTCATACATTTGCTTTTTTTGTCATTTCATATTTCATGGTATCGCCTATATTTCCTACACAGTTGTTCCCTGATGAATTAATGTCATCCTACCTTACATTCTTCCCTGCAGCAAAGCGATCGTCCAACCCAGCCAAAGGGCCCAATGGGCAACACGTGGTCCAGTACACTAAGCCTCCAGCACCCACAACTCCCAAACCACATGTCCCTGCACCCCCCAGCACAGCAGAGCCCAATGCCCAGCCACAGTGCTCATCCACGGCCCTTCCTCTGACCACCAAGAGGTCCACCATTAAGAAACTCAAAGCTCCAAAGTGTCCACCACCACTTCCACCACTTGTGGAGGCTAAAGGGATCCCGTCTGTGGCACAGTGAGGGAGAATCCCATTAAATACTCTTCTGCTTTCCTGCTCGGCATACAAATGAGTCATTATGTGTCATGCAACAATAACATGTATTAACATTATGATGTATTAGTTCTTGTTTTGTAAATGAAAGGATTTCAGGCTACTCAAATCTTTATTTTAAATTCATACTATTGTAAAGTATCAGATATAGGATGTAGTATATGTAAATTGCACTATTGACTGTAGCTGTATTTTCACATACAGTAAAATAAAATATAACTTAATTTTATATACAAAACAATTATAATCATGTGCATGGAGATTACAACCCAACCCATAACAAATACTACTGTTTGGGCTTAGAGTAACAAATGTTAATTGTGTTATTCATATAAAACCTCCCCCATTTAGTTGGTCTATTGAAGTTCTCTGGTTCATCTGCATATATTCCCCCTTTTCTTAACATTTATTTTCTGCAGTGTAGCTCCTGAGTGTGCTTAAACAAAACTATAGCTTGTGGTCCATCTTCATTTGGCGTCGCAGTCCTAAATGGCCACAGAGATAGTTTGTGTGAGCACTGCCCTCCCCTCTTCCGGTAGAATGGTAAAGTTTAAAATAGGCATATGTCTGAGTAATGCGCTCACTGTCTTCTTCAAAGCCAGTCAGTCTGAGAGCTGTGTATGTTGCATCCGCTCACTTTTGGCCCCCTTTCTGTCAACTTTGACGAGTCATAACTGAAGGAACACACGTTTTCCCCTTCCTCTTTGTGAGTCTTCATTGTGTTCATCTTGACAATATGCAGCAACAATTGTGTATTTACCAATTGCATACATTCATTAACAGTCATATATTGGCCTATGTCTTTTGAAGTGTGACTACGTTGAACACTTTCATTTAATATTAAACATATCTACATGTTAAATGAGAAAGACATTACCACCAATGGGTGCTTTCAAAGACTTTAAGACAATTGATTTGAATAGTCACAAAACAACAGGCCAAATGCAATCTGAAACCTCTCAAAACTCCTCATCTTACACTTTAATTTCCTCCTCTTCGTCAAGGTAACAGTAGGATGGTTTCTTGTTAGTCGGGCTAGGGGAGGCCTTGACTGACTCTACAACATCCAACCTGCTCTGGCCCTTTAAGACGCCCCCCACCCCATAGTGACGTGCCAAGACATAAGTAGCGTTCTGGAATCTCTCGCTCTCCATGCTAAAACCTGACTTCTCTCTCCCAGGTGACCCTAGCAGCACATCAGGGACCACGCCCTTCAGAGAGGGCCCACCCCCATTAACCTCTAGCCTCCCCTCCTCCTCCCCCCATTCTACCACATATGGGCTTTTCCTGCCCCCACAGTCCTCCCTCAACAGGGAATCCACATAGGAGATGGTGGCCGAGTCCATCTCAGAGCCCTCATTGGTCAACCCGCACGCTGACCCCGCCTCCTCGCTCTCCCAGTTGTGGCTGACATCCTCCAAGTGGCTGCCAGGGCTGTCAATCAGACTGAACACCTCACTCATGAGGGAAGGTCCCAGGTCAAATGTGAAGGTGTCCAAGGAGGTCAGAGAGAGCAGGGAGTCGGACTGCGTCGTCATGGTGACGTTGGGGTCGGATGTCATGATTGAAGCGGCGCAGGAAGACAAGACGGCGTCTGTGACGTCGGTCAGCGAACCGCGGTGGACATCAGGGGAACAGGAAGTGGTGACTGAAGCAGAGGGCTGTTTACGCTCGGTGCGGGAGAGACGCGGTAGGGTGATAAATCCCGACTCCAAACCTGATCAACAGAACACGAAGTTATGAATTCAAAACACAGAAATGCATGCTGAATTTTATACCGATACAGCTTTTGCTTTTAACTGTCTGACCTTTGTATGTTGCGTATTTTTGGAGATAATGGTTAAGTTCAACATTAAAATAGCTATCAAATTCCCTACCTAAAGGTGGAAATACAAATTAGCATGTTTTTTTTTTTTTAGAGGTAGGGACATAAAATGTCCAGCAGGGGGCAGCATGGACCATTGTGCATGAGCCATTCCTGTACTTGAGATCCCTCCAGCAGCATGCACTGTGCCTTACTGTTACTTTGTGTGTTAGTGACACACACACACTCGGAAAAGTCAGTCAGAATGAGCCACAAGTGGTTTATCTACACACGCACGGTGAAGTCAGTCATGCAGGTCTTTCAGCCTGTCTGGATCTGTCATCAGTGTGCTGTTACAGAGTGACAACACAGCGCTGCCCACTGTGAGCCAAGGTGACTTGCAAAGCCCTACTGTAACTAACTAAATGCATTTCTAACATGAAACATCTCAGAGGGAAGAGTGAGTGTGTGTGCGCGCACCCCCCCCTACACTGACCATAAGAGCACCTGGACTCCTCTGGGGAGCTAGCAGAGCAGGGAAACAGCACTTTAGCAGGGCCACTTCCATTAGCCACGTCCACATCCAGTCTGGGCAGGGAGATGGCGTTCTTGATGATGGGTGACACAGCAGGGGGCGGTGGGGACAGATCCCTGGAGCCCTCCCTGGACCTGCTGTCCGAGCCCTTCCTCACCTGGCGCAGGGTCCTGGAGAAAAATGCGCCGATCTTGTTGTCGGGGGTGGAGCTAGTGTCCGCCTCGCCGTTGTCGCTGCCGCCGGCCGTGCCCCCGTGGTTGCTAAGGAACGACGTGTCGCCGAAGACATCGCCGCCGCGGCCCACGTGCATCGTGTGGCGGAAGTCGCCGAGGGGAGGGCTGATCATGTCGGCGGTGAGGTCGCCGCGAAAACGCCGCTTGCTGTGAGAGTGGACTAGGCTTTTGAGGCCCGACAGCTTCCCCTGCAGGTTCATGGTCGCCGGGGGAGACGACCACAGGTCCCGATAGGCCAAGGTCAATATCAACCTTCACTTCTTCACTATAGTCTTTCAAATGCAATTAACGACTCTTCAATATTCTCAAGACAGTTGTTCAAGTGGCAGAGGTTATTCCAAGTTCACAGTCATATGGAGTTTTACATACACACTCAGTTTATCGGGTCAAACAAGACACTTTCAGGGAAAAGCATGCTAGTGCCGTTTATCACGCACAGGCTGACTACAGACCTTTGTGTGGTTTGCAGTTGCCCATATCCAGCTGAAGTAAATGGGAATAAATTGGGGAGAATGCTATGCAGTTGGGTTCCTGGAAACTGTCAGGGCAGAAGTGTGGTCAGTGTGGCTGGTTTCCACCCCCCCTTCCTTTTCTTTGGGGCTTGGGTTAGTCAACATCAGCTCCGAAATAGGTCAGAGTCCAGCTGTAATCGTTCTGTGGTCGCACACTGGAACATCTATTGAAAGTAAATAGAGAGGAGAAATAAGTATCTTGTAGACAAGAAGGCTATTAAATTTCAATGGAATTTCAAAGAAACAGGATTTATTCCTTGTATTAAGCCAACAGTACTTCATCCTTGAGACTAGAGAACGATGAGCGCACAGATTTTCATAGCCAAATAAATTGATAAAACACTTTGCTATCAATACTAAGTGATAAGGTCAGCTAGCTAGTCAGCACAGACATGTCTTGTCTATTTGTTTACAGAATTCCATGTTCCAAAGTCCACTGGCCTGGAACCCTCTAAATTTAGACAGGCACTGTTTCTACTCTGGAGCAACAAACTTATGTCTGCTTTGTGTCCTTTACCAAACTAACTTTTAGAGAATCTGTTTCTTCTCCTTTAAGCTAGTGTGTACACTATACGATACACAACTTTACTACACAAATAAAACCATGTATTCTTATAGTTACACTGACTTCTAGAACTGAATAGGGTCTAGATGACACGTGTCAATATCAATAAACCTGCTATTCATTAGTCCGTCAACAAAAACGTTGAAGACCAAGGAGATACCCCTTACAGCTCACTTTTAATAAGGTGTGATATAGCCTAAGGTATTCCAAGCCTAACAACTGGTGGAACATGGGAAAACATTTTTTTTGGACTAATTATTCATTATTAGCAGTTACAAATAGTGAAATGGATATCTAAATTACTCAATTGTGATAGCAGACAAATCTGACTGGGACTTCTGGTTCTCTTTAACACTGGTGGTAGACCTCCCACACAACAGTCAGGCTTCATTAAGGACTTAACTACGGCTTTGTGAGATGCAAGGAGGTTGCATCAGATCCAAAGCAGCCCTTCTAATTGGCTGCAGAACGCAATCCCAGATCATCTGGCTAGCTTTGAAAGAGAGGCAGGAAACACTGCCATACCAGTGCATTGAGAGCCATATAAAGAGCTCATAGAGGCACCGGGGAACTGTAGCTAGGTGTGATCCTGAACCTGAGATGGCGTTAGCCTTTAGGGAGTCCAAGCTATAGTTCCAAATGCAACACACGAGTACTGGGTCAGCAGGCCTATGTCTTAAACCCACAACACATCCCATATCCCACAACACAGTTTCAGACTCAAGACAACGGACCTTTATCACAGTGGCCTGGATTGCTGAAGATCCGGTTCACACGGGTGTTTTCAACTTAATGTGGTCGATTGGACATGCTCACACTGATGGTTCACTTTTTTATAGTACGCAACTTTTGCATTGTAACATCAAACAGTTATCAGCCAGATCAACTCAGAGGCAGTGCGAGTTTATTTTAAAAGTTGGGTGAATTATGTGTTTGCCGGACTACGTTTAGCGAGACCGGCCAATATGAGCAAATGTCTGTCAAACTGACTGACCTACCAACCAACCTAAAAATGGCATGCACTACATTTTAAACAGTAGGTGGTGGTCATGCACCATATAGACAGTAGGTGGTGGTAATGCACAGATAGTGCTGGTGTTACGCCTAATTCTGTGTCCTGCCGAATTCAGTGACCCTGTCGAAAGTGCGCATGCGCCACCTAAAATCATGTACAATCTATTAGTGTGTGTGAGTGTGTGATTTCTCGTGCACTTTTTGTGTCTCGCTCCCAAAGTGTTTTAGTTCGGGAAAGGGTTAATAAAAGGTTAGCTATATCGATGGTGGTTTGCTCTGCAAAAAGCTTGTGATTTTAACGATTTCTGAATAAAATGTGAATAGTATCTACTTTATCTACACCAGCCTCGTCTTTTTAAGGTTAATTGATGTCTAGATATTTCTAAATATTATTTATAGATCTATCAAACTTTTTCATGCTTTTTCTGCTTTATTTAACATACTTCGGTTCGAAAGGGTCACTGAATCCGACAGGACACAGAATTAGGCGTAACACTGGATCCCAACTTCTGTGGAGTTTTACGGAGGAACCTTGCATGCACGACTATGTATTAGCCTATGGTGTTGGCTGATGCCCGAAGTGACAACTAAGCCTGTGTAGAAGTGCACTGAAGCAAAGTAGGGTCAAACTAGGGAGTGGTTCTCCAATCCTGTTACAGATCTGACCAATACTATGGGAGGGGTTTCCCCACAAAACAAAAGTAGATAGCCCGATTCCATTTTTAATTAGGATCCAAATCCAGCAGCCCAGAGACCAAAACCCATCATGAGCAGGAAGAACAAAACTTTAACTTCAGGTATTATTGTTATACAACACAGTAATCCAAGTGGCTGTCTCCCTGCAATATACAAATGGAGCAATCAACCAGGGAAGGATGGAGGCTGGCGTACCCTGGATCATCCTCATAATCCTCTGTCTCTTCCCGCCCAGCGATGTTCCTCCCTCTGTGCTGGGGGGGCAGGATGGAAGATGAGGGCAAAGGTTTTACCCAGTCCTGTCAAGAAGAGGAGTGACACAGACATGATGATGAGACTGTGCCAGAAATGGACAATGCTGACAATGTATACTCCTGGCACTGGCATTTTATACACCTGGTTGGTCCTTCGTGGCATCAATATAGTCCAAATCTACAGTTTCAGTATAAATCCACCCATCGCAACATTTTTTAGTAAATCATAACGGGAAATTGACTCTTAAAAATTTACTTTCCAACAAAACTGTACACTGACAGGCTCCTTCCATGTTTTTTTTTCTTTAAAAGGCAGAGATATGGACTATGTTGTTTTAAATGTTCAAGTTTAGAAGGTGAGACTTGGAGACCGTGGAATAAAATGGCACAGGACAAGCAGAGGAGGAGAGAAGTAACTCAGAGGTAGGCAGTGAATGAGAGGGGAAGACGGGGTTAGACAAGGTATACAAGCTGCCCCAGGAATGACGTGGAGGATAAGGAAAGGCATGAAGTGGTTTTAGACCATTTATAAGCAATGCAGCATTAAGGGTGGCTTTCAGAATAATTCCCCGATCCACCCAATGAAATATGTCCATTACACCAGCTTACAGTATACCACAGCCTAATGGTAGCTGTGTGTGTGTAGACATTCCAAAAGAAGATCATTGGTGGGGTTTCTCTCTTTAACCACTGGACATCTTTCTTCCTGACCTGATGGGACCATGATTTCTGTTTTCATCTCTTTGTTTTCGTATTTCGTTCCCGTGTCTCCACCCCAGCCCAGTTAGTCTACAGACTAGGCTACATGTTGTACTCGCAGCGGAGACTAACTTCCCTAGGCAACCGGCCTGCTGGTCGGCCTTTCCTCTCATTTCTTGCACAAGGTTGATGTGTGAGCCACAAGCATGCGCTCTCACACACTGAGTCAGACAGGTTCCCCGACTCAGTACCAAACTTACACAATTAATTGATCCATCCACCCAGTCAGCTCACTGCAGGTTTAGTTAAAGTTACACACCTTGATTGTGTTATAGCCACAGCACCCAAATTGTATTTTGTAAGTTGTAGTAAGGGTAATTCCCGACAAAAATTAAGTGTGATTACAGTATTAAGTGTGTAATAGGACCTAATATGATTTATTATGTAGTATTAGCGTTTTAATATTTATAAAAACATCCGGTTTTGGACAGGCTTTATGTAGCCTACAATACATCAGTATATTACAGAATTAGTTCAACTACAAAATGCCTAGAGGGACCAATGTTACAAAAACCATGCATGTCATTCTGTTTAATGTGGCACACATGACAACACGGATCGCTGGTGTCTATGTTACAAGGACCCATCTCAACTCTACCATGCCCCCTATAGAGAAATCATCACAGTACCCCTTTAAGACATGACTTTAGTGTTCTCCTAGTCAGTGGTCATGAGCTGCATTATCTCAGGCTGCTAACCAGATGAATAAACATACTTGATAAGGCCATGTTTTTTAACTCACCCTTTGACTTTCAATTATGTGCCTATTTTTGCCCTCTTTGCTTTGTCCAACATAAATAGATAAACTTCCTTCTAGGCAGAGATAACATTTCTCGCCCGTGTCCGCTGAAATTGGGAGTTCCCCTTCCCCCTTTTACACCCCACATTTTCTCTGCGTCCACACACACACACACAGCATGTTTGTGTGGGGATGGGGTGTCAACAATTTGCTGCTGACAGACCATGATGGAGCACTCTTGCTTGCCATCCTCTTGATGCATGACACCCCCTGAAATACAAGGGAGGCCAGCAGTATTAGCACAAAACACAGTGACCTGACTCAGAGTTCAGAGCTCTGCAACTGAAGCTTTCCTGGTTGCATCAATCACACCAAAAGGGCACAGAGGTCTCCGCAGGAATGTAGGACCCAGGTAAAAAATTAGCTGAGATACGGAAGAAAGAGCAGACTAGACGTTTTGCAAGATCATAAATAAGCTTTCCATTATTTATTGGGAAATTAACAAAGAACAATACATAAACCGCAGAAAATAATGCTTTCCAACATGTGGATCTCAGGTAGGCTATTTAATAGAAGTGCACATTTGTAAATAAAGTGATTTTATTATACATTTCCTTTCCTAAGATTGGTTTGCTGGACAGCGGTTGCAGTTTGCACATGTAATTATAGATTACAGCCGGACAAGCCCTAAATATACCGCTGAGCAGATTTCATGATCTAAGGGCACTCTCAAAACATTTCCCGCAAAAACAACTGTGGCATGCACAGTAGCTGTGGAATCATCCAAAACACGATGCCCGTTAAAAAAAGCGCAGGTAGTCTGAAGAAAGGTGCTATTAGTCTTTGCTCTGTGATTTTCCACAATCCTAGAACTTCAGATTTTTCTGTAGCCTACTCGTCTCTTAATAGTTGTATACCTTCGTAAAAAATTATAAACAAACATTTAGGGGTAGCGGTGATTAATTGCCCCATAATTAACAAACTAGCTCCAAGAGCAGCTCACACGAATAGGCCTATCCAATTAGTATGTTGTTATTAGAGGGGATTGTCAGAAATGCTGAACTTACCTCAAGAGAATCCAGTCGAATGGTTATCCACTCTAAGAGTTAGTTTGTTTGAAGTTTAAATAACATTATTTATTCCAAATCCCTTGAACTTTAGTTCAGTTGGACATACAACGTCGGTACGTGTATGTGCGTCTGCACGAATGGAATGACTTTCAACAGTCTGAGGAAAGGGGTGGACCCTATCAATTAGCCCATAGCAGTCACTCAACACTGTGCCAGCCAAAGATCTAGGCTCTAGGCTGTATTCCTGATTTACCCAAGAAAGTACGGTCAGGTCACTGAAATGACCAGTGAAGTGAAGTGTGCAGAGACACATACGTATAATCGCCATAAAAGCATTAAATATGGACATACGTACCATCTCCATAAAAACATTAAATAGGCTACATGCTATAGTTTTCATGTTTATTTAATTTACTTATGTATTAAATACAAATGTATAGGCTAAGTACCAAGCAATTTACCTTTGATGTATAAGATACCAATAGCCTGTACAGCCTCGGAAAAATGTATACGACCACTGTACATTCTTCAAAATGTAGTATAAATATACTGTTAAGGTAAAAAATATAACTTAAATAGAAAAAATCTATACGTACAAATCAAAAAATGCATATATTACATATATGTCTAAGTAAAAAATATATATACAGTAGCCTATAGATGAAATGTGAAACTTAACAAAATTGAATTGAATCAAAATGAAATGCATTGCACTGTAATGCCTAACTACAATCACCAATAATCCATGCAGAACTAGTCATCGGGGCCATTATAGCCTCATTGAATATTCATGTAAGATGTTTTTCAGGCTAACCCTTCCAACAGGATGCAGCCTCATGTCAACAGGAACAGACCCTCTCTCACAGTGTATCACAGTCACTACAACCTCTCAGTTGACTTATGGGCATCTGCCAACCACAACAGGGCTTGAACTACAATACACCATTTTCTTTTAGTAATGGGTCAAAACAATTCTAGACTCCCCACCTGACATACATATTATTTAAATCACATGCACATTCACAGACAAAACCAGGAAGCTAACCACATGCTCTACAGACCATGTCCTTTCTACAGGTTACAGTAAAGTTAATAGCAAGCCAAGTTTCACACTATCTTGTATACATTAGTTATCATCAGAGCAAACGATAAGAGCAAACAAAGATAAGATGGCCTGTGCCTTTTGGGACAAAGTGAATGAATACCCGGCTTTTAGAAGCTCCCACATTGTTTTAGTAATCTGTGTAGGCCTAGTATACTGACGCCATACAGTATAAGGTGTAACTTCATTCTATTTGGATGTTTTGAGCTCAGCCCTTTCACTTTCATCGATGGCCACAGACACTCAACAGACTTATCTTGTGCTCTAATGAGACAAGTCGGTTGGTGTGTTGGACAGAAATAGAGAGAACCAACATATCTTTTTTTTTGTTTCATTACACTACAGTCCATTACAGTCTATACACACACGTTCCTCCTGCTGCCATACACAGCCCTATCATTTCACTGACCCTCCACCTGTCTGTCTCATCACTATATTGTTTGGGACAATACAATTACAATTAGGTAATTTAGCAGATGCTTTTCTCCAAAGTTACTTTATTATGTGTTAATTAATGAAGCAGGTTTAGTCAAGGATGCCTACAGATAGTCCAACTCTGAGGCTCAAACTCAAAGATACTTCAAAAATGTTAAGATTATGAGGCTTGGGCTTAACACAATTCCTTTTAAAGAAAAATTAAGTGAGTCAACAAATCTGTATACAATATTTGTTATTCAATGAAATAACTATATGTGATGCTGATGTCAGGAGAAATCATTAGGCATATCGATTTCTCCCTCTCTTTTTGTGTTAGCTTTTCTGATAACTCTCACTTGGTTCTGTTACATCCTTCATTTCTGTCCCAGGCTTTTTAACTGCATCCCTTGCATCTCTCCTCTTGTTGCCTCCCAAGATAAACAACCTCTGCTATAAAGCATGCCAGCTATTTGTAAAAAAAAAAAAGAAAAGAAAATTAAGAAAAACACAGTTTTGGCTACGATGGAGCATTGGGTCCCTAAAGGGAGGCAAGATTACAAATGTAGCCATTTTTAAGGACTTTCTTCCCTTTGCTTTCTCATTTGTTCATGTTTCAAACTGCCCTTCTACCCCTCTCTCCCGAGAGAGGGGAGTGACTGTTGGCCTAGACCCCTGACTGGTGTGAATGTGCTTTTAGGAGGACTTTGACTGGTTTTCAAGGAAGAAATATCATCTTAATTATTCAATGTCTGTAATGCTGAGCAAATGGTTCATTGCTTTCATTGCTGTAGATCATGATCGAGGCTCACTGAGATTGAGAACTATTGCTCACAAGACCCTGGCGGGTATTTGGAAATGTATACCATTGCAATCAGGAATTATGAAGGTTGGGAATTTTGACACCGTAGCACTTTCACCTTTGACCCCATGTGCTCGCTGTTAACAGCGGTCATTTAACCATATCACCCTGAATAACACACACACACACACAGACTGTTGCAACAAATTCACATCTTGGCATTTGCTTATCATGGTATGTGTTCTGAAAAGCATTTGCTGATGAATATCCTGACTAACTTTTCACTGAGAACACTAATACCCATCAATGTATGTGTGCGTGTGTGCACACGAGTGTGTGCGTGTGTGTGTGTGTGTGTTTCTTTATAAATGAGAGTGCAGTGTACCGATTGAAGATAAAATGCAAAACATTTAAATCACTGATATAAAAAGGTGTCTCTCCGTGGTTGGGTGTATGCGTTTGCAGCCTGGACCCTCACCACCCAGAAACTATTTCATACACAAACACTATTGTACAGTACATGTATATTGTCTTCCAAACCATGGTAGTTAAACCAAGGCAAAGGTTTTAATCAGGAATTTTGACTTTAATGTCTATCTATTTTTCCTCCCCTTTTATGTTTGTCTGATCTACATTGAGCAGAACCACAAACAAGTTGCACACACACAAACACAAACACACACACACACGCACACACGCATGCACGTACACACACACACACACACACACTCGCGCACAGAGGTTTGGCAACATTATATCCTTGAGATATACCATTCCTCCTCTTCCTTAGCTCGACATACTGCACACACAAATACATGCACACAATGTTGTGTCTTTAGACTAGGCCACCATTCCTCTGTAGAGATACAGATCACTGTTTTGCTTCCTGATACTGACGAGGGAGTAGTTACATCCAACCAGACAGAAAACAACAGGGGCAAATAGAAAGAAAGAAGGTAGGAACATGGAAACAAGAGAGGAAGACAGTAAGAGATAGAGAGGAGAGAGAGGGGAAAGGATGGAGCACACACACACACACACACGCACACACGCACACACGCACACACGCACACACACACATCTATCCGTTCCCTGGTTGAGCTGTATGTTCTTCCTCTGTGGAGGAGGTGGGGTATAGATGGGTGCAACTTCCTATGTTTGTGTCTGACTCAAAAGACCTTATCCCCCCCCCCAAAAGAAAAACCCTCTTCCCACCTAAATCTTTAGTGTGTGCTTGGCGACAGTATATGACAGTGTCTGCCGCCCTGCTAAACTGTCGGCTCGTCATTGCTTTGTGTGTTGTGTTTACAGGTGTGCTGCAGGTTTTCCCTCCAATACAGCACTGTTGTCTGGAGATCTACAGACAGGAAGTGTTGCCATTTTGCAGAACTAAAACAGGTTATCTCCTGTTTTAACTCAGATTCCTTCTGGGGTCACAAAGGGTTACCTTTTCCCACTTTGTTTATTGATGTTTTTTTCTGTTAAAGGTTGCATAATTGTTGCCTTTTAACAATTCAGATATCTAGACAGGATAAGATTCCCCTTTAACCGTTTATGTTATTCATGAATTTTCCTTTTTACAATAAAGTTTTATTTTGTTGTGATATAGTGGACATTTGGAATGAGATCTCTGGAACCATGATGTCATGCAGACGTGGTTAGGTCCTCTTTTGTGTGGATGCTTCTGTTACATGTTACACAAACAGGGGCTGACGTTTTGAACACGTAACACAAAACAAACACATGTTTCTTATGAACCATGGTGACGGGGGTAAGGGGGGGATTTCATCCTTTCTTCATCATTATCATTATCAGTGCCAGATGAAGTCTGCTGATGCTGCAATGGAGGATGGAAAAGAGGGAATAAAGAAATGATTAAGGAGTTTGATGGAGGGGATGGAGACGGGGATGTTGGCATGGGGAGGAGGGGAAAGGGGTTAAAATAGGGTGAATATTTTGTTGGACAGAAAGAAAATGGGAATGTCTTTCCAGGAAATGACTTCTACACAGGGTGTGAAGGCCTGCCAGATTGTTGAAACCATTCCCAGCCAAAGTCAAGGCTTTGCACCAATCCCGCTATGTTTCATAAAGCAGCGCTGAGCCAGCTGTGAGATATTTCCATGTGAAAAAGCAACACGTTGCTCACATTATAAGTAATGGGTAAGGGCTCAGTCCTAAATCGTAGAGTAACAGTAGGCGTTTTGTCCCCTTTGGGGTGAGGTTGGAGCATGTTGGCAGACTGTATTTAGAACAGTGTCTGCAATTGACACTTAAAAACACCAAATTGACCCTCTAACTTAACTGGCTAGTACCTTACATTTATTGCAGTTACACATAAAACCTGCATTTTAAAACACAATAATCTGCACATTGACCAGGCTGTTTTGAATTAGCCCCGCCATTGGGCGATCTGTCCACTAATTTTACTCCTAAAATAACAGCAGCTACTGTGTTGTTTCAGTAGTCTGGAGCTAAATGAATGCCTGGGGAACATGCAGTAGACACAGGTGTTCTCTCTCCCTCTCCCTCTCTCTCTCTCTCTCTCTCTCTCTCTATTTCGTGGCAGTAAAATCTTGACCATACAAAATACTGTAAATTCCAAATATCTGATTTCCATAAGTCCAGTTTCCAGTCCTTTACATGATGTTGGAGGGATCCTGTGTGTATGTGTATGTACATCTATACGCATTAACTGGCCATAGACTGCACCACTATAATCCTGGACATATGTTCATGATGTACATCTTCTGTCTTAAACCAAGAGCTATGCACAAGTCTGACCACATCATCTTTCATTAGAGCTTTCTGATTTATGGCTCGTGGGGGTTGTGAGCTCTATAAACATCAAGCAGGGAACATAGATAACACACATAACCACTACAGTAAGAAACCAGAAGTGTACTCTTATTTTAGACCCAATCTCCAGCGGGGGTGCCAACCCCGTCACATCACATTGCAATGCACAAGGCCCAGCTAATTATCCTACTGTATGTAGCATAGGATCACAGTCTAGGGCACATTCACGTGCACACAAGAGCATAAAATATGAGCTTTCTTAAGCCAAGCCGGGGTGCGACGCTGATTAGCTTCCTGGCAGGAACACCGTCCCTGGTGGACACAGGGTTCCTCCGGTGGCGTGACGGAGAGCTAGGCAGTAAAGGGTGGAGAGGTGGGTGTTTGTTTGGATGGTGCTCCTTTTTCCGTGAATTATGACTTTGCAGGAAGTGTGCCGTGAAGAGAGGACAATGGGCTATTGTGAGTGCACGCTTTATGTCCAAGCGCAGAATGGAAGAATGCGCTGAGGTAGACGTGCGCGTCAATGTGCCTGTTCTGACACACACACACGCACACACACACGCACACACACACACAAACACATACCTTCATATTTAGGTGACATGAACCAGTCCACACAGTCCCCATGCAGTCACAATGGCCCCAGTACTGAGCTGTGAGCGTGTTTTGATGATGGGTAGAGTAATCAGGTGTGTGAGCGTGTGTTTTGGGGAATGTCAGTGTGTATGCTTTGTGGCCCTGCGTATATGGGACGACTATAGCCTAAACGGCTGACCCTATTTGTGCTAGGTCAGCATCTGGCTCACAACTACACACACATGCTTCTGCTACATAATAACCCAGCCATAGAAACCAAAGTATGTGTACGACATGCATGACATGTTTGCACATACAGAAACGACACATGCAGGCTCCAGTCTTAATCCTGTTTGTTCTGCTTTGAGGCGTCTGTGTGTATGCTTAATGATACCTCACAGTAATTAGAACTCAATACGTAGGGCATAGTGGCGTTTAAATAGCATTGTGTGTCTGTGGCAGTCAGCTTGCCAGTGTGAAAATAGTTTAGTGTGGTCACTCCAGACAAGAGTCTGACCGTTCTATTTCTAGAAGGCAGCGGAAGAGAGGCGTTTAACTGCTCTGCTTGTTTCTGTGAATAGAAATGCCTGCGCTATTGTGACTAGTGCTACGATGTGTTTGGTATTTGCTAATTGCACTGGTTTATCGGAGGAAATTGCAATTACTAAAATTATCATACATGTGTTCTGAAATAAATGTCCCCTCCGCATTGGCCGGTGAAGCAACGAATAATAGAAGTTGCTCATTGCTTGCATCCATGAGAAGGGTCACAATGCAAATAAAAACAGTAGTATTTTATTTTTGAATGATTTGTATGAGACAGACAAACAATATTAGAAATGTAACCATAATCATCAATAACACCTATTTTGCAACCAGGGGATATAATTCATTTATTTATCCGGTTAAACAGTGGAATGAGATAAGGATGTGTGTGTGTGGGGATGGGTTGAGGGGGGGGTTCATATATTCATATAGCCCCTTGATAGTAGGCTACATGCTCTGAGGTTATCTAGACCAGCATGGAGACTGCTTGGAGAGCATGGGGTGAAACATAATCTCCAACATAAGTTGCCCACATCATTCCTCTTTTCTCTGCATGTATGTTCCCAACGTCCCCAGCCTCTCTGTCTCTTTCGTACCATGTATCTCTGTTGTCTGTCTCCCTGTGGCCCTGTGCCCAGCCACAACTGGGTAACATTCCCTACCCCTGCCAAGGGGAAGAGAGAAAGGAGGGGACACATGGAAGGAATGAGACATACGAGAGAAGAGCCAGAGAGACACAGCAGGCCTCCTTATATAGAGCCTCGGCAGGGAACTGATGTTTTATAGGGGCAAACGAGAAGAATGATTTTTTTTTTCATTAGTAGAAGTCCCTCGCTGTCACTCTTCTGGCCTCTGATGAAGCCTGCTGGCAGTAAACATATTCCTTCAACGGGTCTGTTTATGGTCCCATCCACTCAGAGCGGTATTCATTTCAACACAAGCTGTCACACTGCAAGGTGTAGCCTATCTTATAGCTGGCTTTATTAGGACACACTGGAGCTCTGTTTATTTGTACATGATGTGTGTGTGTGTGCGCGTGTGCGCGTGTATCTCCACTGTTAGCTGTTGGCAAAAGGAGACTGAATTGGGGGAAAAAAAAAAAAAAAGATACAACAACCTACATTTTTTTCTCTCTTCTCTTTCTGTCTGGGTTTTTTTTGTGTTAAGTATACACAGTCCTTTCCTTCCAGAGCTCTCCTCTTGTAGTCATCACTCATGCACACAGTTTAAATCTCTACACTTGAATTCTGAAGTAAATTAACTTTAAATGTACAGCTCTGAATCAGCGTTGTTTACAGACATACATACATGCTCTCCCACTTCACAGGGGAAGAACCTTTAGGCCTACATGTCTTTTTTAGTTTAGAAGTGGAAAGCAATTGCTAGGAAGTGTAGGATTACCTATTTAAGGATGTTGTATAAGGATAATAGTTTACACAGGGTTTGTTATGAAAGATGTACCTTGGATCACAATGAATGACTTTTGATTTAGCATATTTGTTCCATTTGGACATCAAATTAAACTATATATATGTCTGTATTCCTGGCATTGTTGATGCCATTCTTTACACATTTTCTACTGACACCAAAGGAAGTGTGTGCTCCAATACAAACTTTTAACGCATGCTTGGGGAAAATGCATTGTAACTGTCTACACAAACTTACCGTATCTGGAAGTGTTTACTAAGTCTTACGGTTAGCTCACAGACTTGAGGCTGCTGTGGAAGACGTTCATAACAAACTATTGACAGACATTGAGCTGGCCGTGTGCTCAGAAAATGTTAACATGTGTTGTGCCGTAGTCAGCTAACACCGCAAGTCTTCAGATGATTAGAGATGGTAATGCATAAGGTTCCTCTGTGTCTTGACAACACTACAGGGCCTGTAAACACACTGTATACAGTAGTCCATGCCAATCAATACCAGAACTCTTCTGAAAACCGTCACAACTCTGTACCCAGGACCAGCCTTCCTCAATCCATTCATCATCCTTACAGTCTGTACTAGTCTCCACCAAGTGGAGACTTCTTTTCCATGCAGCCTCCACAGCTATTTCCTGTAGGTGGGGCCAGACATTGGGCCCTGGCTGCCGTAGCTACTTCCCGTCTTTGTTCATGCCCTTCCCTGCATGTGCTTTTTGAACCTCTCTATACTTCACCGCTTAAAAACAGGCCAGTTCAAATCTAAAGCAAAGGACAGGAGGAATGTGAAACAAGACCCAAACAATGTTTGATAGAAATATCGCAGAACAAAGCAAAGGGGAAAAGATAATTGGATAATTATTCCATTATCAAGTTTTCAAGTTTGTGTGATTCACTTTTCTCCCACGTTCTGCTCCGCTCTCAAAGCATGTTCACATTTGAAAAATATTCAAGCTTTCATCTTGGGTTCTACTGCTCTATATTTCATGCCCTCCATAGGCTACCTGTGAACCCATGTGTGTGGGACGGGGTGTAAGCATTGCAGTCAGCTGGTGTCTTCCCAGGAGTTTGCCTTCAGCAGCTGTTGTTGACCTTGCGGGTGCTGTGAAAGTCTGTCAACATATTTATCAAACTAGGTTATGATGATTATAGATAGATGAAGCTGAAGATTACTGGCACTGCAGGCCTTTCAAACAGAGCCCTCTTCTTATACGCGCTTGCACACACGCACACACACACACAAACACAAAAATGCAAAAGATGCATCTAAAAAACACTATTACATATCAGAAATGGATTGGGAATATTCCAAATGCTTTACATGTTCCCCAACACATAAGCTATGTTTAATTGTCAAAACTGGCTTTCAAGACCACATTACAGTTTTTCTCAATTTCTAAAACACTAAAATCCATTCTCTGAACCAAATGCTCAATGGTCTGAATACATATTTTGAATCGATCACTCGCAAAACCATAAACAGTTTTCACCTAATTAGACACAATTTGCAGATCTACATGAATCTTTTTGCAAAACATATTCTCACTCACTAAATAACTGTTTGCAATGTGATGCACTTGTGATGCATAATGGTAACCACAGGTGTCAGAAGTCAAACACAACTTAAACACAGATGTACCAGCCAGGGCCGGATTAGTACCCTCAAGGGCCCTGAGCACTGTAACATATGGGCCCCCTCTCGTCTGTAACATCCACACGATAACAAAAATATTTACACCCAGCAAACTGCAGGCACCTGACAGAACCTTCGCCCCACCAGACATAGTATGCTCTCTCACACACACACACACACACACACCATACTTATTTGAACTTCCAGTCAAGCTGGCATGTCAAATCACATACACCTAGCTGTAGTCCAGCTGAGCAGGCAGCAAGTTTGCCTGTCCTGTTCGATAAACCAAGTACTGCCATCTTACTCACAAATCACAAGACAATTATGCAATTAATTAAAACATCCCAAAGCAGTGTATGGCCCAAGACTGTGCCAATATAGTGTTCACTGAAAATCACCAAAGCTGAAAGCACACCAGTTATTCTGAAAGATGACTGCAGATACAACAACGCCATCACACAACACAGCTGAGTTGCAAAAGGTCAGTAAGTGAGCTGGGCAACTTAACACACTGCAAAAGCCAATATATATATATATAGCTCACACAGGCCTATATCATGCAGCATCACACCATAATTATGCAATACGCGTGTTATGGAAACGGAAAATATACACAGCAAAATAGAATGATCTGGTCACACTATCAAAACAAATTATGAGACTACTCAATCCACAGAAATGATAAACATAGTAAGTATATTAGTACTTCTTTCTAGATGTTCTCTTTGCAAAGTCGCGGATCAAGTCCTCAGTCCAGCCAATCAGCCTGAGGTGGCATGGCGTTACCTTGTTCTGTTTGCTTGTCACCTGTGTCATTTTTAGTTTTTGTTCAAGTTAGCTACTGTTAGCTGAAGCTGAGCCTACTGTAGCTGGTATGAGAGCGTTTCAGTTGTAGCTTTTTTTGAAAGGTACTCATTAGCGGCACGCTACTTTCTCTTCCTTTTCCTTTCCTCTCGGCAGCCCCACTGGTCTTTTGGTTTCTGTGCGCAAACAAGGCTATTCAATACATTTTAATTATAATTATTTAATTTTTATCACTCAGGGCCCCTCTCTGCCCAATGGCCCCTGAGCATGTGCCCAGATTGCCCATATGGTAGATCCGGCCTTGGTCACATCTTAAACACAATGGCTCAAAATGTATCACACATGTTGCTAATGATGTGATGAAACCAATATACAGTAGTTCAGGCCACTGAGCATTTAGTTCAGATAACAGGTTTGAGTGTTTTAGCAATTGAAAAAAACTGTAAGACTATTCAGAGTGCACAGGTTGTTGCAGGTTGATAGAAATAGATGTCGGTCATAGGTATATAACTGACAACCTTATACCAGGGAAGGTCTCCTACAGGCCATGGAATTGGCCTGTGGTGACAGAGTCTTGCAAAGGCTGCATCAGGCACACCAGAGGGTTTACCCCCTGTAGGGATAACATTGCCTCTTTGGGCTGACTCAGCAGACATGATGCGGAGGCCTTATGAATCAGTTTTATTGTACATGTAAAATGTACTGTACTTTTTCAGTATGTCAGTGACAAATCTACTCTCTAGTTGTGAATATTTTCTTATATTCTAACAATCATTAAAAAATGTTGGAGCTGCATGTCCTGAACACTGTGTATTACATATTTGTATCTTGTGTGTAATGCATGCTCAGTAGTGTTTTCATTTTGACTGGCTGTGGTATAATCTGAAAACATTGTTTGATTTTGAGAAATGATAATTCTGTTTTGAGGCAATTGTTCAATTTTGCAAGAGAGAGGTTTTGTAAATGTAGTTTGAACATTGGGGTTTGTGTTTAAACATTTGAGGAAATGGTTGAAGGTTTCAAGAAATTAGCAATTGAGAAAAACTGTAATACACTTTATCTAATGTCAGCCCTCGCTGCCTGTAACGGCTGAAACAATCATCTTAAACAATCTGGAGAGTAATGCTACCGCCCCCTAGGGGTGTTGTAATCATAACTACAGCTAGCAAAGATAATGATGTGTTGAACATGACATCAATAAGACTCTTGGCCATCATGGCATTTATTCCACTTATTTGTATTAACAGAAACAACATCATATCTTACAACTTGTTAACAAGAAAGAAACAATAATAAAACCACATTCATCATCATCTTTGGTACAACAGGCCTTAATCTTCTCAGTTGATGGCTGGTTTGACAGATGGATGTTGTAATAGCCTAGAACTCTGTGCCTTATCTGTATTCACAGAGAGAATACAGAAGCTCAATCTGTTCTGCATACTCAAATCCTGGTCTGTAGAAAGAACATGGAGAGGCCACACATAATTATTCAGAAATAGCTGAATCTGTTCTAGAGCAACACAGCTACAGTAGCAGTTAGCACTGAGTTGACAAACAGGTTTATATCCAGTCACTGGTGTCCTTCAGAGAAGTAACAACAACAACAACACTACTCACCTTCCTGGGGTCTCCAGGATCAGAGGCATATTGTCCAGCCGTGGTTCATTGACAATGTCTCGGAAGGCTGATATTCCTATGTGACCCTTACCAATGTCTTCATGCCGGTCAAGGTGGCAACCTAACTTACCTGCAAAATACATAGACACTGAGAAACTGCCAAATTAATGTTTAATATAATAATTTGTGCTATCCACTTTAGCCCAAATAAACTATAAAACACAGGTTATCCATGCATACATCGTTTTAATTATGTCATCATTTTATTGTTTTTGCTGGTGGGTGGAGGAACGTGGCCTGCCTTTGGAGTCATTGAGATGGATGGCTCTGAGGTAGTCCAGTCCCACAACCTTGTCAAACTCATCCAGCATCGCTTTTACGCCCCCCTCTGCAGCCAAGTCATATCCTACAACACCAGACTGTCTTTAGTTGTGTGTAGTCATGTTCTATTTTGCCGTTACAACACATCTTATACAATCCATGACATTTACATCCATGCTTTTCTTCATTCATTTCAAGGTGCTCTATGTGATATTTTACTATTTTCTATGTAAAGATAAGGTGGAGTAATTGGGCTAACAGCGCATGCATGTTAGTTAATGTGTGTGAGGCCTACTGAGCATTTGTTTATGTCTGTGATGCTGGTGTGCTTAGTGTGACATTTAGATAGATAGATACCGCTAGATAATTTTTATTGTCATTGAATAACATTGCACAACGAGATTAATGTAAATCATCTGTAGTGCAACATAAAAAGATACATAAATAAGTAATAAATAACACCGTATAGCAGCATATACAACAATACAAAACAGATCCCTAAAAACATAAAAACAACCATCCACTCGTCCTTCTGTTCCAACACATCCCCTCGATAGTTCTATTAAAACATGTTTATGACTTGGGATAAAAGCTGTTTGTAACCTGTTTGTTAATGCCTTAATTTATCTGTATCCTGCCTGATGGAATCAGTTGAAACAGACAGCTGCGTTTACATGGACCCCATTATTACGATTGGAATCGGGTTAATATCTGATTGATAGGCCCTAAGCAAACCGCATATTTGGACATAGTTTTACAAAAGCCTAATTAGAGGCAATTGGTGCATATAAATGAACCAATATGCAGGAAATTAAGTGTTTGACCCTGAACATTTTCTGGGGGAGGATAGCAGACCCCCACTTCATAGTGTCCACCCCCCTCCCAAAAATAACATCCGTAAGGTGGGCTTCACCCGGGAGCTGGAGGGTAATTCAATCACTGCATGGATGGATGTGTGATCAGACTGGCCAAGGTGAGCTGATGGCTTTGCCCTTTAACCCTGTGTAATGTTGGTATACACTCTGTCCAGTGTATTTTTTCCTCTGGCACAAGCTGGGTAGCACAGCTTTCAGATCAGCATGATTGAAATCCCCGGCTATAATGTGAGCAGCCTCAGGATACCTGCTCTGTCGATTATAAATAATGTCCAAGGGCCACGCTAGCATTAGCATCTGGTGGTATATACACAGAGGTTAGCAATATGACAGTAAGCTCCCCGCGGGAGAAATATGGGTCTGCATTTAACAGTCACAAGCTCCAGGTTCAAAGAGTGGTGGCTTGCTATCACATTGGCATTTGTGCCCCAGCTATTGTTTATATAAATACATAATCCCCCGGAGGCCTTAGTCCTGTCGAGCCGATACACTGTGTGGCCATCTAGCTCGATAGCCTGGACCGGGATGGATGAATTTAGCCAGGTTTCCGTTATCAGCAGAACGCAGTTGTTCCCGACGATGTTGTCCATTGGAATCCGCAGCTAAAGCTCATCCATTTTGTTTGCGAGTGACCTCCCATTTGCGAGACAAATACTCGGAAGTGGCGGTTTGTGCGGCTGCCTTCGCAACCTCTCAAGCACGCCTTCTATTCGCCGGGATTGTGAACCACTGCGCGCCCGGGTTCCTGGCTATGTCGGCCGGGATGTTGTGTGAGCGGAGGAACTCGACTGTAACAAATTCCTCGTTCATTAATCCTATTTTTAGGAGATCATGCCGGCTGTAGATGTTGGTCATACACCCGTACAACACACACGAGACACTGAACAGAAGAGCACCAAACTGCTGCGTCTAAGCGCGCCGCCGTTCTCCACCTCTAGTGGTGTAAAGTCATATGGGTTCACTTTAATTTATCATGTGTAATTATGACCTTTTTGCTGCTGCTGTAACAAACTAGAGTTCCCTAAATTGTAATCTAATAACACATTCAAACTAAGGTCAGTGTAACGCAATATAGCATGCTGCAGTATACGAGTTACTCACCTGCGGCGAATGCGTGGCATGTGTCCAGACACACAGCCACTCTGCTGTGGTCCCTCACTCTGTCTATGATGCTCCTGAGCTCAGAGAACTGACCTCCTACAGTCCTGCCCTGACCACACATGTTCTCAAGGACTGTGAAACAGACCAGGGAGAAGGTGTTGAGTGGTAGCTGGCATACCTCTCTACTACAGACTCACAACATAAACAGTGAGCTGGGTTATGCGGTGCTGTTTTGCAATTGATGAATGCCTCTATAAATAAATACTACTGAGATCATGACAACTTGAGTGTGCTGGCTGTTGCCTATGGGCCAGGTCACAAAAACAAGGTTATTCCTGGTTCTCTATCAGGTACCTGTTACAACAGCAGGTGTTTGCTGGTGAGCGTGGTTTATGGCCTCAGCAATCCTCTCAATACACTGTTGGGTGGAAATTAAACCCAAGGAGGAGCCAGGGTGGAAGTTATATAGGCTGAGTCCCAGAGTACTGCAGCGGCTCAGCTCCTCCACCAACAAAGCCTGGCTCTTCTCAAACACATCTGGTCAGAATAAGACATACTTACAGACACCGTGTCATATGACAAGTCATATTCAAACATTTGTCAGATGATCAACAGCTTGGCAAGTTGTGATTGTACAAACCTTCTTTAGGAGATCCACAGTTCATTAGGTATGATCCGTGTGGTAGTATGTAAGCAGGGTCGTAGCCGTGAAGGGCGCACTGATCCTTGAACTTGGCTGCTGCTGATGTGTCTAGTGCAGGTCTCTTCCAAGAACGCTGTGAGCCCAAAAACAACGCAAAACTCTTACCACTCATGTCTTTGCAGGCCTCCACTGCTTTCCATATGCCACCTGAACAACAAACAAGGGGTTAAAATAATTACAAAGTAAGCTTTAGAAAGCGTTTATATATATTTTAAGTTACATACCTTGAATACTGAGATGAGCTCCAATGTATTTCTTCCTCCCATGAAATCTACTATTCCTTTTCTCTTTAGTGTCTTCTTGAGCAGTTTCAGCATCCTCTGATTCTTTCTCTCCATCAGTGCAATCGGTTTTCCTTACTCTTTTTCTCGGGGCCATGCTGTTAATTTGCAAATAAAAAATAGTTCGTAAAAGTCAGAATCAAAATGTATAGCCTGTGACAAATGTTGGTTGGGCCTCGCAACATATTAGACAGTGGTCGTATCTTGTTACATACACAGACGCGATGAGGTACATTTTTTGAAAATCTATCAGGTCCAAAAGCGCCTTTCATGCATCCCTCCTGATATCAGGCAGCCAGTCAGGTCGCATACACGCAGCTGCTACGAGCTGCCTATTGGTTAGTGGCAGTGAGTGATGGTCCGCGGGCAGCCTCGCTTTAACGCGATTCTGTTAGAGACGAGACACTTCATGCTGAGCAGCAAAATGGCCGCCCGTCAAGCGACTGACTCCACAGCGCTTTGAAATTTAAAATATACTGCACATTAGGTTTACATTATTGGAACGGCAGTAGGCTACGTATTTACACATCGTTTTGCGTATAACCAGAACAGTTAACTACCCGCCACATACTTGATGATCCGCCCAAGCGTCGCAGGTCTTGTATCCCCGACGAATGCCTCAAAAAGCTAAAAAGAAATTCGCACTGAAGCACTTTAGCAGGCTAGCTAGCGGGCTAGCTGCTCTTCATACGTGATTCCTGACGTGAGTAGAGGAAACGCAATGGTTAACGGGCACACTAACTGTTTTAACACTGTCTACCATTGCATTTATTCTGTACATACATGCTGTTATACAGTTAGTCGTTAGGTTCTTGTTTGTTGGATCAAATTGCATTGCAAAAATGTCTGCGCAAAGATGGGCAAGCTAACGCTGTTAGCCAGCAGTGCTAGGGTGTCAGGGAGCTGGATGGCTAACGTTAGCACTGATCATACCATTTGCGAGTATGCTGAGCAACGGCCTTATCTGTCTGCACAACCGCTACCGTAGCTGAACAAGGTTAGAAGACTTTGGTTTCAGTTTCTTTTCTGCAGATAGTTGAAGATGAGCGTCCAATGTTACGGCTAGTATGCTAAACTAGCCGTGTTGCATTTACCGTACGGTTTCATGAGTAGCCGTGCAGGGTGCTGTACTGGTGCTAATGGGAACAAAATCGGTCCTCATGCAAAAGTGTCAAAATGGCACATAAACTGACATTTGTACGGTAACCATACGCAGTGCAGCTAGCAGAATGTTCCGTCTGATTTGACGTGAGCGAATATCATGTTATCCGTGGCAGTTCATTGTAGAGAATTCATAAGGCGCTTGAAAATGCAGCTACTTATAAGACTACTTACTTAACGAAGGCAGCTGGCAACACGTCTGTGTCACACCTAGTCTCGTTCTAATGTCTAGGTCAGAAACGTGTTTAAAGATGCCAGGTGAATGTCCAATTGAAGATTGCCCCTGAATATAAACTATGGATGCAGCATCTTGACATTGAATTAACAGTTGTGAGTGTTTCTAAGGAAGCCTTGTAAATTAGTGATTATGTTCCAATTCCAGCAAGTGTTCAGCTTCACTATACCTTCATATTATTATGTGTACCACATCAAACGATACTAGTGAACAGCTTATATCATTCTCCAAGATTATGATGATGAGCATACTTGCGCTGTTGCCCAGGTTGAAAACATTTGTTAGCATTAGGCACCAATGACTGATTCATGCGGTCTATGCAGTGTCCTGCAGCTCAATACATAGACTATTGTAGCTCCAACTGTTAGATATACTGCCATTAATACTATGCTTTGTCTGCGTTTCCTTCCCAGAAAGGAGCATTAAGACAGGAGGTTGTAGTTCATGGAAGACAAGAAAAGGAAGAAAGACGACAAAAGGAAAAGGGAGACTTCTCAGAAGGTGAGCTCCTTCCTGTATTATCCATAAATGTATCGCTGTTCACCTGGGCACCACTTTTGGACTATTGCTGAAACGGTGACCAATGGTTAGGTCAGATAAAGTGTAGGGATGGGGATCGACACCCGGTTCTGTAAGGACCCGGTTCCACATTTTTCAAAACCCTAAAATCTATCATGTCTGAGCTTATCGATACTGCTATCGAGGCTAGTGGGTTTTATAAATTAGCGCATTATGTCTTGAGAGACAAATGATTCATGTCAATTAAATCAAATAATTGCTGCACAAGCATGCAGTGAGATACCTTCAACTGTCTGAGTTGCAAGTCCGGCTACCGTTGCCGAGACAATCCTCCACCCAAGATAAGCGAGGAGAGCGCACCCCAACGTAAAGATTTTCGGGGAGAGCGCACCCCAACGTAAAGATTTTCGGGGAGAGCGCACCCCAACTTAACGATTTTTACGACCAGACATGTAGCCCGCTTTAAAGCATAAATAATGAGAATGTAACCAGCTATATGCCCATGTGTGATATAGTAAAGTACAAGCATATGTCGCATGTTCCAAAACTAATTATTTCTTGACTTGAAATTACAAAATTAACAAAAATGACCATTTAAATATTATGGATGAACCGATTAGGCTTATTAGTTGTACATCTGTGTCGGCAGAGATTCACATCCTTGTTGACTGCCATCGGTCTACCTGCAAATAAGATGACATTCACCCGTGACAGTGTCTGTTTGTTGTCACATCATCAATTTTGCGCTGGCAAAATGTAGTTTTTGCAGTCTTACTCATATAACAGTAGCCCACTCAGCTGCAGATTCTGAGACGATCCCATAGGTGGTACTGTAAAACCACCCATAGCAGCCACTGGCTGGACATGATGTAAGAGGGCAGCATGAATAGCATGTGGGAGTATTTACCAGCATTGCTATCAACCAAATTATTATTTTATCTGTCGTCGTATCGGATCAGAATTTAACAATCTGTGCGTCCCTATTGAATACGTTGTGTTGATAATGTATGCACTGATAATCTTTAGTGTACCATCATCTTGTTCGTGCTCTGAATTACTTACATTTTTATATATAGCATTGCTGCTACAAGCTATTCATGTAGGAGCTTGCTCATATTCACTAGCTACCACAAGGTTCTTACACAGTAAGGAAAGGTATGGAATTAGATTTAAGTAATTCCCTTGTCTGAATTAGTATGGGAAATGCACAATTTTCCTGACGGGACTGGTGGATTGTTCTGAAACCCAATTCAACAACTAGCAACTAGGTTTCCTACATTTTAGCAAGCGCCAAAGAAAATCGCCAGCGCCAAAATGATATGAACTGAAAATCAAATAAAAACTCGCATGAGTAAAAATTTTAGTGTGCGAAGGTGAAAATGGATTTTGGGGCAAGTGAGTTGTAATTATGCAGCTCAAATATGCTTGTTATTAAGCGCACAATGACAATTATGCCGCACACACAAAAGTTCCATAGAGGATGAATGTGTAAATTGGTCGTTAACGTAAGAACTCCACCCACATGCATTGAGTATTACGTTTCAGTTCAATTCGGTCTCGAAGCTGAGTTGCGAACCAGTTAAATATGGGGACATAGCAAGCCCCAGGATCGAGTGAGAGGCTTGCTTCTCCTCTTGGTATGGTGGCCAACGCCAGTACTGCAGCCTCTGCTACCCAAAAAGCCTATTTCCTATTGACGGCCATTGAAAAACAAGGATGCATAAACTGTTATATTATGAAGTTTAATGTGAAACAGTTAGATTTTTTAAATATAAAAAATAGGTAGAGCCCGGTAAAGCTAATTGTTTTGCGTGACGTCACCACAGGGGACGAGCACAGTGTGCGCTGATGGTCGACTAGGGGGCATACGCAACCATAGCAACAGAGGTGCATAGAACTTTGGGAGATTTTACTATGAGAACTGAGACCATTAAATGACTGATTGATAATGATCAAAACAAGTTCAAACAACCACTCAGAACCATATTGTACTGATGGATGTATTGAGTTATCCAGATTCATAGTCAGTTGTTGAATACAGATAACAGTAAATCTGACTTGGTTTTCTGTCTTTCAGGTTGCAGAGCAAAAAAACAAAGGTAGGTCTGTGGATGTTCATTTGTCTACTTCTGTTTTAGCTTGCACTTTAGTTACAGTATACTGTACGTTTTTTCAATGTAAGTGTCACTGTGGAATTCTGAACCATTTTCAGTGTCAGACTCAAACAAGCCAGTGCCAGCCCACTTTCCGGCCCCCCAGTGCAGCTCTGCCTTCCCCAGCCCTGGATCCACCCCCTCTGCCTCCACCTCGCCAGCGGCCCCGGGTACCGGCAGCTCCGCCGTCCCACCGCAGGGCGCCAACAATGCCAAGCGCCCGGTGGTGGCCAACGGACAGCCCCCCTCCGCCGCCAGTGGGAACGGCAGCGCCCCTGGTGGTGGCAGCGCACCTCAGCAGCCGCGCTACATGCTCAGAGAAGTGCCGCCGCGATTCCGCAGCCAGCAGGACCATAAAGTGCTACTGAAGCGGGGCCAGCCGCCCCCCTCATCCATGCTGCTGGAAGGGGCAGGGGACAGCCCCAATGCAAACATGACTGCTGCCTCAGGTCAGTGTGGTTTCACCCTTGGTTCCCCTGAAGGAGTATAGCGCACTGCTTCTCCACCCTGGGCTGCGTCCCAATAGTCACTCAAATTGCATCATTTGTCCTTTTGCTAGGCACTTTCAGGTTGAAAAGGTCATAATGTCAAGGAATGATGTGAAGGTGAATTGATAAGGACTTATGAAAAGGCAACCACGGTGCCAAGAGAACCCGACTGCACTTTGACGAGGCTTTGTAATCATGCGGCGGTGGATGTTGTTGAAGTGCGGTGAAACTACAATGTTTTGAAGCTGGATCACTAAAAGTGCATCTTCGATACTGTGCCCTGTGCATTTTTAGTAGGGCTGCAGCTATCGATTCTTTTAGTAATAGAGTATTCTACCGATTATTTAAGGGATTCATCTAATAACATATTTTGCTATATTAAAGGGTAATTGTAAATATACTAAAGATAAAATAAGAAGTCATCATATATTGAACAAAATTAAATCCATTTAGTACCATTAGGACAGTTAAAAGCTAGTCCTTGCCATCAAAACTATCAATATAGCCATAACTGCTGCATTTGATTGGTATGGAAGTCCATAGAGGACTAAATTCAAATGAAAATGCAATCCCAATTTGCATTTTAATTGTCAAACAATTCCACGCTTTAGAGTGGACTTAATTCAAATGAAAATGCAATCCCAAAATTTCATTTTCAAAATATACCCTGCATTTTAGTGGACACAATTAAACCTTAAATGCAAGCCCAAATAACAATTGAATTTTCAAAGACAGATGCGCTTTGCAGCAGACCATATTCAAATGAAATAAGATAAACAGCGCCTCCCTTCAAATGCAAATACATTTTCAAGTCACCGCGCGTTTTTACGGACTAAACTCAAACTTGAAAATGAAATCTGTCAGGCCTCTCATCAAGGCGGGTCTTCGGTTTTGATGTCACACTTTTCTTCTGAAGACCGGACACCTACCTGATTGAGCTAGCAGTGGAGGGGGAGTTTCAGCTCTGAACACCGCGCCATACAAATGTAAATTTTACATGTTTATAAAGTGTTATAAATTCCCAGATGACTTCGATATAGTCGTAAAATTATAGCTGTCCGTATTATTGGGTCAATTTTCCAGTCTGTAATGATTTGGTCAAATTGACAATTACGTGGATGCTGACGTATTTCTGGTATTTCAATAAGCTTAATTACGGGCGCAGAAGTCAGTTGTACTCAAGGCGAACTACATGCATTGATGACTTGTACTGGACAAGCAGCCAGTGCCAAACAGTAGTGGGATGTTTTCACATGCCAGATAATTTGATTAACTCTCTCACCTAACAGCAAATGTAACAGAAAGGCTTAATATTATGTATTATGACAGCTCACTCCGCTAGCAGCCAGTCACGTCTTCTGTGAAACTGCTAGCTTACCGTACTAGCTGGCTGTGTCTAATTCATGAGATCTTTCCAGTGTCGGTCAGGACCGCTGCTGACCCCTACTGGTGGACATAAATATAGCCTTCAATAATTACAGGTAAATAATGTACTAACAGAAAGACACAGTTGAGAGTTTTGTTTATTTATTTTTAATGTGATTTCACATTTCTTGTTTGTATGAAGGCTAAAAGGTTAACATTTATTTGTACCTTTTTTATTTGTAAAATATTAGTTTTATAGGAGATTACATAGATTTGGCAAATGCATTTTTCAGACATCTGTAAGTACTCAGTTGTGGGTGTTTTAAGCAGTTTTTCTGAGGCTTATATTGTTCATATCGATATTGGAATTATATCGAATCGACAAAAATTTAGAAATATATCGTGATATAAATTTTTACCATATTGTCCAGGCCTATGAGAGACTATAATACTGTATAACATGAATGGCTTAGGTTTCACATATTGACTGCTACATTTTATTTTCTGTGGTTAATTTCTTTAGCAAAATAAACTACAGTTAAGAAACTAAGCTTTTATTGCTTTAATCACTGAACTGGCCTTTAATTCCTGTCACACAAGTTCATGCTCAGCAAAGATGGGAAATACTACCAAATTATTATTACGGTAGAAAACCGTTGCTCCGTGGTGAAAGGAAGGAAAACGAAAGTAAAACCAAGTGAAGCCAACTGTAGTCTCTTAAAGAGGCAGTAATAAAACGAATAACATAATACAAGCAGGCATCCTAGTGTCCAATGTACATTAAGAAAGCTGCTGTTCACTGCCATAACTTAACTGTACATGGAATATTAAATTACAAACACACCCTGTGCTAGAAGCACATGTTCACATTATTTTATAATACAAGCAATAGTGTGCATTGAAAGTTTTGGCTCCCATACTTTTTCTGACCTTGACAAATAACGCTAAAACTAACAAAAACTAAGCATTTTCATTCAATTGAAACTAAACTAGCAAACCTGCTTTAAAAACGAATTAAAACTAAACTGAATTTTAAAACAAAGTCAAAACGAATGAAAAATTAATGAAAAATTCCAAACTATTATAACCTTGAACTATTGAAACCGATTGTGTTTAGTGTGTATGCTTAACCAGTGGAATATTGCACATCTGATTAGTGCTGTACCAAACGATTATTTTTTTGTCGATTAATCTATCGATTATTTTTTCGATTAATCGATTATCTCTTCGA
>JAODUK010040184.1:0-20913 GCA_027564635.1 Typhlichthys eigenmanni
GGGGAAAGAGAGAGATGGAGAGGGAGGGGGAGAGAGAGGGGGGAGAGAGAGAGTGAGGGAGAGAGAGGGGGAGAGAGGGGGGGAGAGAGAGAGTGAGGGAGAGAGAGGGGGAGAGAGACAGAGAGGGGGAGAGAGATAGCGGGGGAGAAGGGGGGAGAAGAAAGAGGATGTTTGTGTTGGGGTATGTAGGAGTAACTGTACAGCAAGACTGTGTTTGTGTCCATCTTCACAGTCCCCATCTGTAATGCAATGCAGTCCTTTGTTGAAGGCTAATGCTAAAGGAATGCTATAGCCGTTAGCTACGTGGAAACAAACGCAGAAGACCATTCTGAGCCCGGACCCCACTATGAACCATTTCTAATATATAACAACATGTAATTGCAGAAGTATAAACAAGAAGAACCCCATAACCACAGTATAAAAAATGTATGATGCATTCCATTAAAGACAATGAAACGTGATTGCGTTGTACTTTACCAAGCCATCTCGCAACCCCCGGAAATGCATCTCATGACACCACAGGAGGGGTCGCGACCCCCTGCTTTGACAACTCACTGGACACTGACAGGTCCAACGTGGCTCCTGAAGACTTCAAGCGGAAAGAAAATAAACAAGGCTTTTGATCACAAAGGGCCCATTCACTCTCTCCTCCCTCTCTCTCTCCCCTCTTTCTCCCCTCCCCCCATCGTTACACTTGGTACCTCTGTCCTGACCCCCCACAGAAAATATCCTTCCCCTTTACAGTGAACACACCAGCAGCGACTGTCACTGAGGCCTGGCCATGAAATAGGCCGACAGACAGACAGAAAGATAGACAGACAATATGTCTAGATAGACAGACAGACAGACAGAAACACAGACAGACAGACAATGAGATAGACAGAAAGACAGACAGACAGACAGACAGACAGAAAGATAGACAGACAATATGTCTAGATATACAGACAGACAGACAGAAACACAGACAGACAGACAGACAATGAGATAGACAGAAAGAAAGACAGACAGACAGACAGACAGTATGTCTAGACAGACAGACAGACAGACAGACAGATAGATAGACAGACCACAGTTATGCCCCAAACGTACAGTAAAGACCCAAGGACAGGGCCATGGTATGGAGCTTATCGTCAGCACAGCGAGGACACACACACACACACACTTTGACCACATACACACTCCATGGTGTGGTGCTGATTTTCCGCTGTGTGTGTGTGTGTGTGTGTGCGTGTGTGTATACTATATAGAACCTAGAACTAAAAATATGTCTTTGCAATACAAGTCCCACTTCACATACGTTAGTTAAGTAGCATACTGTATTTGTAGAGACAACGTGACTGCTTTTCTGTGTATGTGTGTGTGTGAGCACTACTCAGCTAGGGTGTGGCTGGGCTAGCATTTGTCCCCCCCACCCCCCTTCCCTTCCCCCTTCCCCTACACCCCGGGCCTATTTTCCATGATAAAACACCAGATCTCCTAAGCTACAAAGCTAATAAAACCTAGTATAGCTATACTAGCATGCTAGCAATAGCACACATGCGTGTGTTTCAAAGTGAGCAGATAGATATGCCGATGTTGTTTTGTACTAGCAGTCTTTTTGAGAAAGCTCTGTTAAGGCCCCGGGTTTGTAGAGAGAGACCCTACAGCCAGTATGTTGTCATTAACAAAACACATTGCCTTTTGCCATATACTACACCCTGGCCTCCAGTATGCTAAACAGCCTACATCTTTATTATTCTTTTCTCTGTGTGTGTGTGTGTGTGTTTAATCATTCACCAATTCACTGATTAGGGTAATTAACACAACCACTAATAAACTGTGACTGAATCCAGTGATCAATTAGTCCCAATCACCCTGCCCGTTCACACCTATGTAGCTGGCATCCCCCCTGTTGAGCTTTTGTTAAAAAGCCTTTTCACACAGCACATAAGGGGACCCCCCCCCCCCCACATAGTTGGATGTTTGCTGCTGTGATCACGTGATGTTAACAGCCTACTTATTTCCATATACAGTGTAGTTATAGGTTAAATACACATATGACTTTTCACAAACCAGACCAGATAGTAGGCAGTCAGAGAGGCAGACAGACCTTGCTACCCTATTGCCCCAGTTAAAGGTCACTGGGGGAGCTATTGATCATGCGTCAATACCTCCTCCCATGAGAGCGACAGTACATCAACTCCGCAGCAGCACGTCGACTGGAATACAGGCTTCTTCATGGACGGTGCATGCATGTCCGAACACGTAGGCCTACCTAACGCAGGGTGAATAATGGTGCAACGTCTATCTTTTACAGCCGTGCGTGCATAGTGAGGCATAGTCTAAAAGTGACGCCTTTATCGGGCAGGCTACAGATTGAAAAAAAGTTAAGAGAGGACAGTTAATTAATCAATAATACACAGAGGTAAATAAGAGGGAATACATGTATTAAGAAAACTGGAATAAAACATTTGGTGAAATGTATATATATATATTTTAAATAAGACAGAAGGATAGGGGTCATTAAATGTTCTCTGCTGTGCTGTGTGTTATTGACCTGCACCGTCCGTGTGTGACCGTGCAGGTCAATAGCACCGTGTGAATCCGCCCCCACCCACCCCCATGCCGCGAACAGTGGTACTAATCACTGGTGCCTCTCCGAACGGCCTCTCATTAAAAAGAAAGAAAGCACAATGATGTTTAAAAGAGGTGTAGGCCATTGCGGCGTGTTAACAATGCTAATAACCGCTTGATCGGCCACAGGCGATGTTCTTTTATAATCCGTGTTAGATTTCAGATTCCTCCCACACACTCACGACACATCCCTGCTGAGACAAAGCACCTGTTGATCGCACACAACACAGTCGACTGGCGACTGTTTGGCTGCTGCCGGGGCGCAGTTTACAGGTAAACAGGGTACCTCTCTCATCACCCGCGGCGGCCAACAAGTATCCACAGCAACGCCGAGCGACAAGTAGGCGTTGCATTCGGCTCTCTCCCCCTCCTGCGTGGGCGGCCCCGTGTGTTAGAGAGAGAGCGAAACACGACACCCCGACGGAGTGAGAGGGGGTGGGGTGGGGGGGGTGGCCCGGGGGTTGAATACGAACTCAACTGAGTGAGTGGAAAAGTCTCCGCTGGAGTGAGTCCATTTTGAGTTGAGACTTTTGTGCTCCCCTGCTCCTGAGGATGAGGTGTTGGAGGAGACCATGCGACTTGGTAGCGGGCGGGCCCGACGTATAGATCCGCGTCGACTGCATTCCCTCGCTCCGTCCGTGCGACCGCTGGATTTTCCCGAGGCCAGATCACAACTTTTCTCCTCGCTATAACACCATCAGCGCACAACCCCAACGCGACACAAGAACATCGAGGTTGGTGAATTACGGTGTCATCGAACACCGAACTCTCGTGTGTTCCCGTGTGTACCGGGGTTGCTACTTTCGAGAGACAAAGTCCGGACTGTTGAGCGCAGTGGAGCGCAGGCCACTCGGGGGACTTGCTCGAACAACACCGGAGGAGTGGGTGTCACACAGCTAACAGTAACTTCACCAGCTAGCTCCCAGGCTAGCTGAAGTTGCCGACCGACGGGGAAGTGAATAGACCAGAGTCCCGGCCAACCGACATGAAAACCCCGGGGGACACGGGTGAGTCGATATACAGTAATGATACACTTCACACAGGACGTGACTGTTGTTAGTATTACTAAGAAACTACGGTCCCTAGCTTTGAAGCTAACTGATTAGCCCGCTAACTCCCCCTGCGCTGCTCCGGAGAAAGTGTGACAAATTATGGCGCTGGAATGGATTCATCTTTCTTTCTTGTCATTGTTAAGACCAACGTGTAAACCCATCCTTACTCTCGACCTACTTTTATTAGGTCATTCAAAGCGAATTAGAGCACACTTGATCTCAATCGTATTTACATTCTACACTAAGTTTGTGGCTGTAGCTGTTTAGTTTAGTTTTAAGTTGTCTTGTGGCCCAGACCGTCCAATAGAACGTGAAGACATCCCACGATGGAACGAACGTTTTGTGTTTACAAGTTTCGTGGGAGTTGTCGCGTTTTAACTAATGGCCTGTAAAACTTAAACAGCGTATTGATGAGACCGACTGGTTATCTATATGAAACATTTGTACCGAACATCCATTAAAGTTGGATATTTTAACTCTGCATATGAATTGCAAAACAGATTATACGAGCCACCAAGGTTTTAGATTATTTGTTGGAATGGATCGTTATTATTGTTATTATTATTATTAATATTAATGTTTTGGTGCGTACACAGTTGCTGTTGTTAATTAAAATAGAAAGCATAACAATCACACTATAATTCTTATTTTTGTACTGTACTGTTTGGTCTAAACTCTATTATAAATGAAGAAAAAGTTCCTCTAACTATAATGGAGCCACATCACACCACTATGCAACTATCACAAATGTATTTAATGTGTATTTAAATGATCGTTTTCCCGACTTACTTTAATTTAAACATGTTAAATGAAGTGAATGTTGCTCTGTAATTGTGAGTAATTTTAACTGTAAATATTTTGTAGATGTTAAGTAATAGGCTACCTGAAAGTTAGATAATCTCAATATGATTACAGGGTAAACAGTCTCTAGATTCTAGGTCTACATTGTGTCCCATCAGATGTATTTGTCATAACCATAGATTTACTAACCAGACAGTCTGACACAATGTAAATTTGGGGTCTTTGGGTGCAATAACCTAAGAAACCCACTTCTGAGTTTAGTATACCGTAATATACATATTTGTTCACCTGCACAAGATGGTGAACAAAAAAATAACAACACATAGGTCAAATATACACACTTGGCAGTTTTCATATGTAAAACAAATGTTTTGTGTGGGTGGTTCTATCATGAGTCATATTCTGTTTTATGTTCCTAATTCCACTTATGATCAGATTAGTAATATTATGTTGCCACTTCCTTTTAGGTTTGGAAAGTAGATGGTCCCGTATTGTCAGTGGGTCACACAACAGCAGATAACCCCCCCCAGGTTATTACAGTAATTTGTGGTGTCTTTCTGTTGCCAGGCCCGCATTCTGCCTATTGTTGACCAGACCTCTTATCTGTGGGTCTGTACGGCTATTTCAGACATTTTACCATGAAATTCCTTCTTTTCTTCCCAGTGTTCAGTGATATTCAGATTGTTTCAGCAGATTCTTGTACAACCCCATCTATTTATAATAGTCTCCTTATTTTGCACTTGGCCAACAATAATAATTATTTTCTAAAATCACACTTCTATATAAGTGGAGATGGGGATTAAAGATGGAGGGAATTTATGACTAAAATCATGTTTAGATTGGATTTTAACCGACAACCATGTAAATGTCTGATAAAACATGCACATTAATTGATAAAATACATCTCGTCACATTCAAATTGTCAGATGCTTTAGACCTTTTGTGTTGTTCTGTTGATGCATGTTTGTGAATATTATTATGCTTCTAAATAGGAAATCTGACATTTATCTTGGGAAACAGCATCTTGCTACCAATGACTCACCGTACCTTTGATTGGCTTTCATAATAACTAAAATCTCTAGCCTGCGGATTTTGATTAAGAAATTAAAGAGAGGTATAATAGCAACAATTTTATTTTAATTGGAAATTAGTCCAAATTTGTACGTCACATGTAATATAATTGAATCCCCTAGAATCCCGTTTGCTTATCCAAGTATCCATTAGTCATTCCATGCATCCTCTCTCTCTCTCTCTCTCTCTCTCTCTCTCTCTCTCTCCCTCTCTCTCTCTTATAGAAAGTAAGTGTATGTTAAGCCCTCTCTCTCCAGCAGGAAGTCAGAAGTCTGGCCCCACCAGCTTCAATTTTCCACTTGTATTGCTCTTTGTATCAACATCACACCACGCTGGTGACGTCACAGCCACACACATGACACCGCCAGGCCACTGAGCTGTGTGTGTGTGTGCGCACGTGCATGTGTTAGACAGATAACTTTGTGTGTGTGTGTTGCACGTGTGTAGTAGAGAAAGGAGCCATACATGAGTGACGAGCCAGTGTGGGTCTGCCTGCTCCAGGCCTGGATGCTGTTTACGGTGCTGTGGGTCTGTGTGTCCGTGTGCATGTGTGTGTGTGTGTGTGTGTGTGTGTGTGCCCACGTGTCAGTCACCACTGCCTGATGTTGATGTGGCCCAGCTGTATTTACAACATGGCGACCGTTTGACGTTCACCGACGGGCACCAAATTGCGCTTGAGGAAGACCATTTGTCAGTGGGAAGTTGAGTCAGCACCGCTGTAATAGCAGCCAGAAGGCAGGACTAGACATCTACGCAAACCCTAGCAGCCATAATAACACGGGCGAGAGTGAGACACCAAGAATACAACCCTCAGCTAATGAGCAGAGAGCCTAATTGGCGGTACAAGGGGGCACTGTATGTTTCCCTTGAGGAAATGGCTGGTCCGACCTGCATTGCTAATGTAGCGTAAGTGCAGTGTTTACTGCACACATACACGGGAATGTTACCGCGAGGCCGGCGTGGTGATTTGTCTCGTGGAATGTTGAACAAAAGGTCAGCGGCTGCTGCGGAGCTACCGGCTAATGGACTAAAACCTAGACTTGTTTTTACCATTAAAGATGGAGTTAGTGAGTTAGTTTGTAAGGTAAACCTTTGTCAAATTCAGCAGATGTATACTCTTAAGTCCGCTAGCTGCCTGTTCTGTGCGGGGGGGGGGTCAACACAACCCTGCGTCAGTAAATGGATAAACAGAGTGGTGCAGACCGCACCATACAACAGTATTCCAGCCGTTGCAGTATGTGCCTAACATGAGGTAGCACTTTATGGCATTGCAGGGAGAGATATTGTTTTGTCCAAATATCCACCGTCTTTCCTCGAGAATGCCTGACTCCACCTTTGAATTACATTTAAGAAAAGAACACATTTTCCTTTAACAAACGGTGGCGTGTACTAGTACTTAAATAAAAAAGCCCAAATGGTTTTACAGACACATCTGTACACTAATAAAAGCAACCAGCTAATCGTTATAAGCATAAATATAAACGACACATCAGACAAGAAAACGAAGCACTGGTCTTTCCCCTGTTCTTCCTGCCATAACGACCGCCATCCACGGCAATGACCCCAGTCACACAGCCCCCTATGGCCGGCGATCGCCAGCCGGGACACGCCTCGTCGTCTGGAAACATCGCAGCAGAGTGACGTCGGCGCTTCTCCCGCGTGTAATTAAGCGGCTGCTGTTGGCACCGGCTTTTCAGTGTTTACCACGTGACCTTTGACCCCCGATGTGTGTTGGGCGCCATGGAAGGCCTCTTTTCCTGGAGGAGGGTGTGTGTGTGTGTGTGTGTGTGTGCGTGCTGCCTGCAGAGAGCCAGCAGAAGAGCACTTTTTCACACTTTTTGCAAATGGAAGAAATACGTTTAATTCCATTTGCTAGGGAAGGAAGTAATGTTAAGTGTTCATGATGTGTGTTAATCTCTCCAAATGGATTAGGACCTTACCCAGCTATCTCCATAACACCTAAAAGGTGTGACCACCCCAAAGCGAGGCGAGCACTATCGCCAAAGATCTCACACTTTTATTACAGACGTTACATTACAAACAGCAAAATCAGTGTGGTTTACTTTCCCAACTGATTCCCCAGTATGAGTATTATGTAATTGATCATTGTGCAGGTCAATCACACTACCTCTCAAGTAGACGGGTCTGAACTCTTGATGCTGTTAGCCAAGGCTTTGTCCCAGACTTTCGTAATACAAGTACATTTACCCTTTCAGGATCCAAAACGTTCTGGAGGCAAAACAGGGTTCCTGAATTTTGGGTCCCAGCAAAATACTCAGCGGGAATGTGGACACAATGGGGAATGGGGCCTTTACGTACAGGGGCCCGCTATTAAAGGCAGGGTCAGTCATTCTCCAGACTGCTTGCTAACTTTGAGCTCAAATCAAAACAATATCCCTCAGAAGGCCCTGCCCCTTCCCCACACACATTGGAAGCGCATTGCGAAGCCAAGAGGCATAACCACTCACATTGTTGTTGTGAGTGGGTATGCCCCATTTTGGTTATGCTCCTAGTTACGGAGTCAGGGCTGTGTAGAAGTAGCGCATTGTTGTTTCAGCATGCACAAAGAACGGTAAGCTAGACACACAAAGTGTGTTAGCTTACAACGACCTTACTAGCTGACTACACCTTTAGCGCCTGAGGTGTCACTCATGGAGGCAAATGAAGCGGACCGTGTTGTGGCTAGGTCGGTCTGTCTGCGGGCAGGCTGGCTGTGGGAGAACTGGGACAGGCCGTTGTCTGTCTGTCTTACTGTCTTCTGTTTTGTCTGGTCTCATGTGGGCCTGGTGGGAACTTGAATGTATTTCTGACGCGGTCACAATTTGGCCGCGAGGGTGTGTGTGTGTGTGTGTGTGTGTGTGTGTGTCAGTGCCAGTGAACTGTAGTGTAATCTGGTGTGATTGTGTGTGTGGTGTTTGTGCACGACTGCACGTGTTAGCCTTTCTGTTTGAAGCTGATGTTTGTGTTCTGTCATACTCCTTGAACAGAACGGGCTGAGAACAGGCCAGCACGCCCCCCCCCCCACACACGCACGCACGCACGCACACACACACACACACACACACACACACACACACAACCTTCTTCTCCCCATTTCTCTCACACTAATATGTGCACACACACACATATACAACCGACAGGCCACTGCATCATATATGTCTCACCTCTGGGCAGATCAATCTCCAGATGGGTCGATTGAGTGGTAGATGAAGGATTAGTGTTTATTTAAGACTTGTTTAAAATCCCACAGTCCCCCTTTTCCTTTCCAAGGATTAGGCTCCCTCCGTTTAGGTCCAGAGAGGGGGGTTTATGCTCACCTTCAGCGTGTTAGAATGAGTTCAAACGGTGCTTGGATGCTCTGTTGGGATCTGCGTGCGTGTGTGTGTGTGGCGGGGGGGGCTTTGTAGGTCTTATGGTCTTTTGTAGATTGCTTCAAAGGGCGTTGGTGATAAGAACAGCAGAGCATGACCCGGTCATCGCTCTCTGCCTTTTCTATGACCTTTTACCCTCTTTCTCTATCTTCCCTGGAATACACACACGCTCTGTAGCAGTACAGTGGGCCTCTTCTCAAGCTTCTCTCTTTATTTAATGTCTAACGTCCTCATATCCTTCCCTGAGACAAATGATAAATGAAGTGATTGATCCCAGCATCCCAACCAGTTGGAATAACAAATGGCAAGAATCAATAGCTGCACTGCCTGCGGGGCGGGCAAGGACGTCTAGAGATATTTATTAGGATGAACCTCTTGAGATGAATCATCTCATTTCCAAGAGGGCCCTAGACACACATACAAAAGCAAAACAACACAATTGCATAAAGACAAACGCTCTCCAAGCCTAACCACGGACTCCCCTAAAATACATAAAGTACATACAGTATACTGTGTGCACATAGCCTATCCATATAATTATATATTTTATGAACCTTCATATTGTCAGTAAGGTGTTGAGTTGTCCGATGCAGAATTAGAAGCAGGAGCAGGTTGTTTGAAGATAAGTGAAAGGACTGTTTGTCGTTCATCTCTGTCCTACACCTTCCGGTATGACATAGTGTTGCGTCTCGGTTTCAGTCAAACCTGAAAGTCACTCAACCCCACCGTCTGTTCTGCTATATAGGCTTGCTTTATTAGGGGGTTTCGGACCCCCTGTGCGTTACATAAACGGCCTCGCGTCTGGTTTCCATTAACGCGCACGCGCTCGCTCACCCACACGCTCGCACACGCTTCTAATTTTCTCGCGTTGGACTGACCTGCCCACGAGCGACTGCGTTCATTTGGGTCGCCGGCTCCCTTGTGGTGACGCCGGCAGGCCTCCATCTTTCATGTTTTTACGCACAGAACGAGCCACTCAGTCTGCCGATGGGAGGATCCAGCTCTAATTCAATAGATGGAAAGGGGGGGGTGGAGGGGGATCGAGAGCGCCGTGGCTTTGCCAGCGAGGAAAGATTGACTAACCCTGCCGAGACGTGACACATGTAGAATGTCTCGCGCTGAAACGTCTTACAGGCTTCTTTTCTAAACAACATATCATGCGCTTAAGCCAACACACTTGCTCCTTGGGGAACCTCAGGCTGAGAGCGCAGAGCTTAAAGGTATAGTCAGCTATTTCAAGATAATTGTAAGCTAATACACTTTTTTCACCAATATTTCCTCGTATTTTGCTAGTTTACTGTTCTCTGTGCGTGTTGAAAAAAATAATATTCTACACAGCTACGTATGAACATAAACAAAGCGGAGAACACAGATTGCAACAACAAAGCCGTAGTACTATGCTTTGCTTCACAATGCGTTTCGATGTGTGGAGCGGCGCTGTGGAGGGATATTGTTTTGATTTGTGCTTGAAGTTAGCAAGCATTCTCGAATATAACTAACCCTGCCTTTTAAAGAGTGCCGAAGGAACAGCCTCTCAGACTCAGCCTTTTCCGTCCATCAGCACTAAGATACATAAGCCAACTCTGTGCTGAACGTCTTATACATACTGTAAGGTTGTAAATACTTCGGGAAGAAGATTTTTCATTGGCTGGTAATATTGCCACTCGCTCACAAGTCTCTATTTGTAATTCCGGTGTGACGTGAATTGCAGTGCTTAATTTACTAATTTCCGTCTTTCCATTTATTTTAAGCAATAACCATAGCCTACTTATTTAACAGATTTACAGGACCTGCAAACTGCCAGACTGGTCTTGTTTAGTTTCCTGGTGAGTTCCTCAGTGTAAGTTTACTGTCCGACTTGGTCATTGAGTTACGTAGTTCACCGTGCATGTCAGTCAAAATACCTCCCCTAGTTTAATGTGTAAACTAGGGGTGCGTTCAGTGTTCAGGCGAGTTTTCCGCCACGATCATTTGCGAACAATAGCAAATGGTCTGAGGAGCTGGTTCTCGGTGACGGTTTAAATCTAATATTTTTGGAATGTTTACACAAACGGTTCAGTAATTCACGTTCGCCACGAAGCTTCGCCAATTCTGAACAATTAGCCAATTAGATGTTTGTCCGCACCGTTCTCTAGATGAAACACGTTACCAAGCATGTCCCCAAATGATAAGAATACAAGGCACACGGAGGCGCCGGCACTTAATGAACCGCGACGGCTTTTCGTCTGTTTATTCCCCCCCCAGACTTTCCAGTGTTTTTACTATATCGTCGTAGTCGTCCGCGTGGAAAGATGCCTAAAGCGAAGCGGCTGTGGAGTAGATGAAGGGAAGTGATTGGCTGGGTCTAATGCACAGGCTGACTCATCTACATCGGTGGTGTTGGACCGACTGACCTATTTCAGGCTGTGGTGGCAGCTGTGTGTATGTGACGTAGCTTCATCATCCAACATCTGAAGTCACCAAGCTCTCGGCACTCTCTTGGCCACCGTGTGTGTGTGTGTGTGTGTGCGCGCATGTGTGCTTTGGAGGAAAATGAAAGTAGTCTGGTGATGAGACCACAACACAGTCAGAAACCATATTGAAATGGAGTAGTACTCTTTTCTGTAGCTCACTTTGAAAATCTCAGTTTCTCATTAAAGTATACAACCCCCCATTCCCGCACCCCAATTCCCTTCCCACCAAATTGTCTCTCCCACAACCTCACCCGTGTCAATTTGAACTAGCTACCAACCAAGATTAACCTAAGCGGTGCTGTTTTAGACTGCAGCTGGCGTAAATTATGCTGTCATCTGTAATGAAGTGCCCTGCCACATGAACATCTTCTCCCCTGTGGCCCGGTTGGATACTCCACATCATCCCAGAAACTGAAAGAGCTACCTGCATGCCATGGTGTCCTGCACGGTTTGTTCGGGTGAGGAGGAGGTTGCAACCAGAGCCATGTAGAAGATAAAGTCGCACTAACGAAAGTTTGGCGTTTTCAAGGGTCACATGGTTCATGGACACGCAAGTCAGTTCCAGGAAGTGTTTGTTGGGCATTTAGAATCGACAAATACAGAAAATACAGATACATAACTGTAGTTTATGATAATTTGTAGTCAGTAAATGCATCAATTTACATTTACAATATAATGTATAGGGCACTTTTAGTATTTGCGGTTAACTTCCGATTAGTACGGTTCCACGTTCTGCCATTGCTGTGCAGGAGGTAAGCTAGAGGGGTGTCTGTGGGGTGGGGGTGGTAGAGTCAGCTATTGTAAGATGATACACTTTTTGTCAAATTCACCACATATCGCCTCCTCATTTCACTAGCTTACCGTTCTCTGTGCGTGCTGAAAAAACAGTCTGGTACTTCTACACAGCCCTGTACATATAGGAACAAAAATACATTGGTAAACACCTTTCAAACCCAACCCCTTCCCCAAAAGAGCAAATCGTCTGCTTTATACCAGATTTTTATACCATATTTTGAGGCAAGGTCACAAAACGTTTTAAGCAATTTATATCAGGTTTGACTTGCGATGGTATACATGCAGTTTTTCCGTCCATACGACACCTTTACGACAATTTTCCTTTCATTTAAAGTGAAGTTATGGCTCTCTCCACATTCATTTAGATATGGTCTTCCTAAATAACTGCCCGGGGGTGTTTCAAAGATGGCTGCGAGTGTCCAGGCCTGCCTTTAATGACTGCTGCGTAGAGCAGCACCTCTTGCCTATGGATACTGAAGAGCAACACTCTTCTGTAAGATCTCTAGTCTAGGCTATAGGTGTCTGTAAGCAGTTACCTGGTCAAGTTCATTCGTGCATAATCTGTAAATAAAAGTCACTCTCTGCAAAAGGATTCGTGCACACATTTTTGTTTTGCATGCACAAACGAATGAAAATGCTTGTATTCATGAACTCGTTATACGGGGCGACATCTTTACGGAGGCGTGCGTGCATGTGGGGATCTTTTACAGATTGTTGTCGCAATTGAACGATCCCAAGACCTGCTCATTTTCACCTGTCTTACATTTTACATTTTCTGAATTTAACAGAAACTCCTCCAACTGTCTGTTTTCCTGTCATAGCCTACTATGCTGTTTTGTCCAACCTAGTTACAGTAACTAGGTTGGACAAGTGAAAGGGGCGGGGCTTGAGGATACCACACCACCTAGCCAGGCTGAACGAACCGCTGCTCGCCTGGCTGTCTACAAGGTGGCTCGCAGGCCGGGCCTTCGCCTTGTCAAAGATTAGGGCAGCTTGAGTGTCTCGGTCATAGCAGAGATGGTGTACACACTGGGAAGCCTTCCTTCCCTGTGTGTACACCATTAAGCATTCCCAGTCCAGTTCAAGGGTTGGCCGTTGGTTGTGAGGAATGGTGACCATGCGAGATAGGAGGGGAACATGCCTGTTGTAAACTGTGAGAAACTTGTTATTCTAAAGTTTGAATCCCTCATCAGGCCAGCATGTCTTTCATTTAGAGAGAGACAGCAGTGAGGTAGTCTGGGCAGTGTCTTCAGCAGCTAAGATGGTCGTCAGCAGCAGCAGCAGCAGCAGCAGTCACTTCTCATGACAACGAATGCCAAAATGTTGTTTTCCAAACAGAGTTATAATGAATGCCAAAACGCCCAATTATGTGCTTTCCAACTCTTATCAGTTAAATGCGGACTCCTTTCAACAGGAACAGACTTCATGGAGAATTGTCCCCACACACCACAAAGGCACCCTGCGTTTCCCCAAGTTTAACAAACAGTTTTGCCTCGTTAGCCCTGTCGCATGTGTGTGTGTTTGCGTGCACGCGTACACGCTTTATTTTACCAGTTCCCTCCCATTGTCTTAAATGCAGCCGACCTCTCTAAATTTCTCTCCCTCTTTCAGGAGGTTCGTTTGCAGACTTGATTCACGCTCTCGCCTGCATCTCTGTCTCCTGTCTGGCTTTAAGCCGCCAGCTCCTTTGCTGTCAGACCCGTCCTATAGCGGCAATTATGAGATCAGCTCCGAGAAGGGTGGCGGTTCTTAAACGGTAGTTGGGAGTTTTTAAGTGCTCCCGACTGGAGTAATGAATCGGTATTAGCCTGTTTGTTGTATTTTTGTCAATTGCTGTCTAGCTCTGCGTCGTGGTGTGAGAGATTTGGGACTTATCCATTATCAAGGCTTTTTATACTTTTGTATTTCATTGACTTGTATGAAGATATTGCTATTTTTATCACATGTAACAAGGCGTGCCTAGTGAATATTCGTGTTGTCTCTGTTGAAGCTGGTAGTCAGTATCGGTATAGAACCTCATTAAGGAGACAGGTTTTTGTTTGGTTCAGGTTCATGCACTGTCGTGACATTTCACCTCCGCTGACGGCGAGACAGGTCTGACGTGGCAATGTAGGAGAGTCTAAATCTCTCTCTCTCTCTAACTAAGTCTCAGACCCCCAGTGAGGAGAACATTGGCAGCTGCTTTGCTGTGTTTTTCGTAATGTTATGTGTTATTTAAAGGTATATTCAGCTATTGCAAGCTAATTGTAAGCTAATATGCTTCTTTTTGTCAAATTCAACAAATATCTCCTTGCATTCCACTATTTTACTCTACCCGACTCCGTGATGTGGCGAACACCTCTCACAACAACAATGGCATTTGGCTTTGCAATGCATGTGTTTCAGTGTGTGGCCGGAGCTTCTGAAGGAGTTTGTTTTGATTTGAGCACGAAGTTAGCAAGCGTTCATGGGAATGACTAGCCCTGCCTTTTACGTGTCGTAGCAGGTCATAGCTTGAAGTGTAGCATTGTCATTTATTAGGTTTTTCTTGTTTTCTTTGTATTGTTTCTTAGTCAAGTGCGATTTAAGTGCTGTAAGAGCTCGGTTTGGCCTTTATACTTTTGCCTATCATGGAAGTGAAGTTTGTTTACGTAGCTCCTAATCACAGTATAGTCCCAAAGTCTCAACAGGTAGCATGATGTCGTACACAATACCACATGCGATCTACGCAGCGTAGTAAAAACAAAGTTCTATTGTGCTGATGCGGGACTTTTTCAGACTTTAACAACGCACCATTCCCGCTCATTCCCAGTGGAGATTCCCCTCTTCCTGCTTGGTGCCCATTGATTTCCTGCGTTTCTGCGGTGGCCTGATCTCATCCTAGATAAGCCCCGGCCCCAATCCCCTTCTCCCCCCACCCCACGGGTTCAGCAGTACCCCCCCCCAACAACACAGCCCCTTCCCACCATCATTAGCTTGCAGACAGACACGGGCCAACCTTTTCCACCCTCTAAATATAGACCCAGTGAAGAATAGCAGGAAGGGAGGGAAAAATAAATGCTGGTGGTGTGAGGAGGATTTGGTGGGGGTTATATATTTTTATATATATATTAGAGGGAGCTGTGCGTAAAAGACCGGTTTTGTGAAGGGGGAGGGGGGTGTAGAGAAGGAAACTTTGTGTTTTGTAGGCCTCCCCAACACAATGCCACCGGCGATGGCTATCTCTCACTAACGACACGATTCTGATCACGCTGACGTCGGCTGCAGTGAATTTATATACAAATACACGTACTGACGTCAGCCGGTGCGCCGAATAGAACGGCGGCCTGTGATCAAAATGGCCTCCGTCCTCTTTGGCAGTTTCTCTGTTTCTCTTGGCAGGGACGAGGTTGGGAAAGCCTGGAATCGGCCCTGTTGTGCGTTAAGACACCTCCTGTCAGTCAGACCACCTGCTTTGTCTGTCTACGGTCACCTCATGTCCCAACTCTCAAGTCACCGGTCCTGCCGAGTTACGTCCGTCACGCTTAACCCTCCCGCTGTCCTATGGGTCAAAATGACCCGGTGCACTTGCCAGTAGAGGGCAGCAACCACAACACGGACATATGACATTCCGCGGTACGCTCCCTCTGCTGCTAGTCTGCTGAAATGCCTTAGGACAGCGGGAGGGTTAAAGTGCTGTGAGTGGGCGGGGCTTCAAGCAAAAAGCTCCTGATTGGCTGCTGCAGAACAGCCATCTCCAGAGAAATTGCGTGTTTTGTCACCATACCATATGACACATGGAACCATTTGTTAGCGGGGTGCATATGTGTCCGATGGGCGATGGCAGTGCATCATTATTTTCACTTTGAGCCCTGCTCCTCTCTGCTTGTTTGTCTTTATTATTATATTATTATATTGTTTATTTATAACTTCCTGTCTTTCTGCCCGACCTGAAAGACCATGCAGTCACTGAAGTGGGAAGACATCTTGTCACTCTGCATTATACCCCCCCCCCCTTTACTCTTTACTCCTGTGTCATACGTATCTAAATACTTAATAACTTATCAAAGACATCATGGCCCACTGCTACTACTGAGGTTATTGTACATAAGGTCCATAGAGGTGAAAATATTTTGGGTTAAGTATTTGCTAATTACATTTGTCACATTTTATTATTATTATTATTATTATTATTAATTATTATTATTATTGTTGTTGTTATATATATATATATTTTTTAGGTATTATTTTTTATTATAATATAATTTTAAGGTGTCGTCAGCGATTGTAATCTAATAACACATTTGATCAAATTCAGTGACCTGCCGGTCTCTTTGCTGTCATCTTGTTCTGTGTTCTGTGCCCCTAAAAATAATCTGGTGTTTCTTTACAGACCACGGCTCTGTAAGCACAAACAAAGTGGTGCAGACTGCACCACACAACCCTATGCCAGCCGTGGCAGAGTGTGTGTGTGTGTGTGTGTGTGTGTGTGTGTGTGCACGGGGCCATTGCTTATGAGCACTTCTTCGGTTCAAATTGGCCGCCAAGCATTTCCTGGAACTGTTTTTGCATCTACGTGATGGTGAATCACGTGAACATTGAGAATTTCAAATGTCTGTAGAGAGCCGAAAGTCACTTTGGCATTATGGGACCTTAATTTGGAAAAAATGTGTATGGTAGTCAACGGCGAGAATAACATTATTTTTAGATCCCGTTTGCTTTGTGACACGAAGCACACATATGATGTTTGACTAAGTCAAGAAAGTCTGTTTGTTGTGCATTTGTTGAAGTATTAGACTGTGAAAATATATAATTAGTAAGACTACAAACCCCGTGTCGCGTAAGTGTCATGACGTTTTCGTGCCACAATCCTCAAGCCCAAGAGAGAATTGTTTTGGTGACGTGTGTTGTGCGAGACGAAAGCTGTAGCTCACTGAGCGCTTGCACACAAAACTAAAGATTACTTCATAGTTTCACAACAAATTGCAAAGTTCTTGACTTGAACAATTATCTTTTGCTCTCTATCGGGGTGACTCTCTTCTTCATGGCTCTGCAGGGCCAGGGGGCCTCTCTCTAACCTTCGTCTCCAACCTTCGTCGCCCCTGGTGACACGCGGCTCCTGTCTACGCTCGTGGGCTGCCTGCCACACAAATCACATTTTTACTGTAATTTAATCATATTTTGTCTAGTTCGTCGTGACTCGGACGATTATTTTTAGAGGCCCGGGCTTTTGTTGCTAGGAGACACGGTGTCTTCAGAGCACGACGGAGCGAGGGAGGGACAGAACAAAACGATGGAAGAGAGAAAACAAGAGATGTTGGCTGTGTGGGGTGGAGGGGGTGGGGGTGGGGGGGGGTGTCAGCATTTGAAAGATGAATGGCAAATCAACAGGCTATGAGTCAGCAGAGAGAGACACACACACAGTGGGCATACATGGCAGCTATTCCTGTGTTCTTTGTGTGTACCATGCCCACGCACAGCAAGGGCAGCTACTCTGGGTGTGTGTGTGCGTGCGTCAGTCATTTTAGCTTGCCCACTCTTAATGTAATATCCTTGTTCACACAACCTGGGTGACCTGAATGTGCGCTCCCCAACCTTTTATTTTGACCCGGCCGTGCCCCTAAATTACATCAACAGCGGCAGCCCTGGACGCCATTGACATTGTACGGATGCCTTCTTCTCCAACGTGAAGATTGAATAAATCATATAAAATAACAAAGCCTGTGTCACGGTCTCCTGGCTGTCTGAGAAAGCATTTGTGTTCAGTATTTTCTATAACCTCTTCTTTAAAGGTGCCTATACGATATTTTAAACATGAATACAGCAGCAAACAGCTGTTTATTTTCTATGTAAATACATAGTGGAGTAATAGTGTCCTGAACAGAGAACAACACCACACTCCCATGACCTTCTAGTGGCAGAAGGTCATACTGTAACCTGCATCCCGTCTTCCCAGCTTCACGCCAGCGCGTCGTTGCAGCAGCCTCTCGGCTCTTGTGTCTTTGAACGCCTGACCCGTCGCCGCTGACAATGGCTTTATTGTCCTCTCTGTGAATAACATGCTCGCGCTTTATTAGTAATCTGCCGTCAAACTGTTATTATCAGCTCTGACGGGAAGACTCCCTGTGTTTGCATGTTCCCTCACACAATAGCATGGAGTCAGAAATGAACGGGGTCTATTAGTCATCTTTTAATCTCTTTTTATTTTAAAGACTTTATGTGACTTGGAGTGACGCTGCATTATTGATGACATCAAGTGCGGTAATTTGCGCCCGTCTTTGTGCCACATGCCTGTGTTTTGCCGGCGCCCAAAGGAACCACGATATCTTGAATTGTGAAAGGTCACCATTATGAAAAGCCATTTCAGGAAACTGAACCCACATATATGCTGTGAATGTCAGGCTTTGGGCCTAAACCTTCAACTCTTGCATACTGTATAATATATAGGTGACCTAGAATAACTCACACAAACACCAGACAACCGGTCAGAATTGTTTTAGGTTCTGGGTGGGCGATATCTTCTATCAAAATATATTTAATGGTTTACAGTAATGTAGAATAAAGCAGAACATGGGCTATTAGAAACACAGAATATTACATGTTCCAATGCATGTTTAAAGCCGGGATAATAATGCTATAATGTAGTTAGAAATAAGAGAATACGCCTTCCCTGGTGGTGGATGTCCTTTATCTTTTATATCTCTATAACTGGTTTGTCTTTTTTTCAGTGTTTTGTGTGTATTAGATATGAAACAACCATCTGGCAATGACTGCTTTTTAGCAATCCAGTGAATGAAATGAAACAATGCCCAGTTTTATCTCACATATGTGTTGTGAGGGTACGAGGCCAGTATCAGTCCACAGACTGTATATATAAATGGGAAAACACCCTCCGTGACGTCGCCCATAGCTTTTCTCAAGAACGCTCTCTGGTTGTCGCCATCTTTCCAGTACCTGACCCCGCCTGTAACTCCCCCTTTAACACCTCGACTCTTGGTGAGGAGTTAGCGGGGTTCGAACCAGCGACACCCGGATCTCCTCACACCCAGCTCTACCCACTGAAATGTGGGCGCACTCTGCAGAGCTGACGGGAGATGTTTGCCTCGACTGTGTTCTGTGACTTGCTTGGCTGCTCACCAATTATGTTCCATCTCATCACCGCAGGTTAGCTTAGTGGTGAACCCATTCTTGTGGTGGTGCATCCTCTAGACACTGACCGCAATGTGCACTATGGAGGCAGGATGGTGTAGTGGGCTTTCAGCTGGAAGGTTGTGTGTTCGAATCCCGGTGTTGACCTACCTGTAAGCATCCATGAGCAAAGATGCAAGATCACCATCGCCGGTGTGAATGGGTGAATGTGAGGCAAAACGCCAAAGCAGCTGTATAAATGCAGGTAATTTACCATGTTAAACATGCCATCAGACTCGTGTTCTGCAGTGTCTTCATTGTAACACTGGTGATGTTGGGGCCTTTCTCCTATCACTGTTAACTTTTCCCCCATAGCTGCTATTAGATACGGAGGCCTTTGTTCAGTGTGGGAAACTGATTGTGGCCTCTGTATTTAGGCTAGTGCATTTAATGTGTTTCTCTGCTGCAACGTACACACTCGCACACATTTCTGCATTGTTGTAATGGGACCATATGTTTCCCACTTATTGCTTTCTACTACCCTGGTACATCTGGTCCTAATGAGAAGTGTGTATTTGTGTGTTTGTGTTTGTGTGTGTGTCAGTCAATCACTGTGGTATTTGGTCTGGCCTTGTGTTGAAATGTTGAGAGTTTTACTGTAACCCACTGCTTTACGATACAAAGCCTAAACTTTATTTACTGTTGGATGGTGTGTGTGTGTCGTAGTAGTCATAAAATCGGAGCCTATATTTTGTCTGCGGACGGTTCAAGGCCCCCTAGTTTATTGGCAGTAACCACTGATTCTAAAGCCTTGATAGCGATAGTGGTTAGGTCTCTGATAACATTCTGATGTATGGGAACAGAGTCAGTGGTCTGCTCCACGTCTACTGAAACTACTACTACTCTAAATCACGACTTCTGTTCTTTGTTGCAAGCCCACGTTCAATTGTTCTTCGCTGTGAGAAGTGAGAAGGGACTATTATTAACAGGACCTAGGTTACTATTTATATATATTATCGCCCCTTCCTCTTCCCAGTACTACTACAAAAGACTACGTAATGGAATGCGTAATGGGAGCTTCTTGGTGTTTCACACATCTGACCTCCGCTCGCTCTCTCTCTCTCTCTCTCTCTCTCTCTCTCTCTCTCTCTCTCTCTCTCTCTCTCTCCCCCCTCCCCCAGGGTTCGCCTTCCCGGAGTGGGCCTACAAGCCCGAGTCGAGCCCGGGCTCCCGGCAGATCCAGCTGTGGCACTTCATCCTGGAGCTCCTGCGGAAGGAGGAGTACCATGACGTCATCGCCTGGCAGGGCGACTACGGGGAGTTCGTCATCAAGGACCCCGACGAGGTGGCGCGGCTGTGGGGCGCTCGCAAGTGCAAACCCCAGATGAACTACGACAAGCTCAGCCGAGCGCTAAGGTGTGACCAGCCGTCCATCCACCCATCCATCCATCCACCCCTCCGTCCATCATCCATCCACCCCTCCATCCATCCATCCACCCCTCCGTCCATCATCCATCCACCCCTCCATCCATCCACCCCTCCATCCACCCCTCCGTCCATCATCCATCCACCCCTCCATCCATCCATCCACCCCTCGGTCCATCATCCAACCACCCCTCCATCCATCCATCTACTCCTCCATCCATCCATCCATCCATCCCTCCATCCACC
>JAODUK010040195.1:0-20906 GCA_027564635.1 Typhlichthys eigenmanni
TATAATTTTTTTTTTTTTTTACTTATATTATTCTTCCACGTTTTTTCATTACTTTCGTTACGCATTCTATACACAATGTAGGTACAATACTGTTTTCAAGACACAAAGCAGCCTTAACCTAAAACCGCCTTTGGGTCTTCTGTTACAGGTTTTGTCATGTTGCCTAAGCCTAATATAGCACTTCAAAGGAAATTGTTAGGGAATTTGTAAATATGGAATTTATTATAGGCTACAATAGGTATACCTACAATATTGGACAATTGTATGCTGCAATAATCAGACGAGAAGAAGCAATTGCTTCAGTTGGTTTGGTTAACATCATTTTGCAAACCTTAAAAGCAGAAGTACTTTATTGTACAATGTTTCCAGAGATATGTTGGATGCTGAAATGCATCAATTCTCAATTTCAGGAATATGTGCTAAATGCCATAAACATAGGGCTGCACTCTTTTATGTTTTAGGAAGTCAATTATTATTGTGAAGATGAAAGAAATCCCACAATAATAGGCTGAATCATGTCCAATCACAGAGATAATGATCAGAAACGTTTTATTAATCAAACGTCAAAGCATCCAGTGTCATGTAGGTCTTGTTAAAGCTTGTGACACACACACACGCATACACACACGCACACACACACACACATATATATATATATATATATATATATATATAGACGCACACGCACACCCACATATATATATATATACACACACATGCATATATATATATATACACACACACATACATATATATATTATACATACACACACACACCACATATATATATATGTATGTATGTATGTATGTATGTATGTATGTATGTATGTATGTATGTATGCATGTATGTATGTGTATGTATTTATGTATGTCCATCCATCCATCTTCTCCCGCTTATCCGGAGTCGGGTCGCGAGGGCAGCAGCTTCAGCTAGGGACCCCAAACTCCCTTTCCCGAGCAACATCATCAAGCTCTGACTGGGGGATCCCGAGACGTTCCCAGGCCATTTTGGAGATATAATCTCTCCACCTGGTCCTGGGTCTTCCCAGAGGCCTCCTCCCAGCTGGACGCTGGAGCATATATATGAATAGAGGCAACTGTCTTCAAGTCAGATACAGTCAACACTGGCAATTTATTTGTCATTCATTACCAAAGGTCTAAGTAAAGCAAGAATATAAGAAAGATATAAAGTCATCATGGCATCATATTTTTGCTATTCAGGTGCATTTCTAAATGCGTACATGCAAATGCATAAAGAACATCTGCATAACCTCACAACATTGAGCTGTAGGTAACTTTTATTATTGTTCCTCAGGTAAGCTCTGGGAGAGGTAGGGTTCTGCCTATCCCATTTTAAAGGATTGTATCATGTCTCGTTACCTGAGACATTTCACCGCTGTAGGAGATACAAAGACAGAGCATTTTGACCACGCAGAGCTGCATGAAGAGCTGCATGAAGAGCTGCATGCCACTGCGGATGTGGCACCTGCTCCAGGCCAATATCCAACTGTTCGGACCTTCAGGGATTCTCTTAAAGGGCTTTACAGCTCTGACAGATTCCAGGTAGACATGGATTCCACTGCTAGCATATAATACACAAAGCCACAACTTGTGTCCTGTGTCAGCCTTGCTGAATCTACTTTGCATATTTTGCATCATTCATCAGTCCGTGTTAGGTGCTATCATACATGGTGCGCGTTAGATAACATACTTTATATGAAGTTAAATGTCAACGTCTGTAGACCTCCCCGGCCTGCTAGACGCATTGGTTTGGAAATATATTAGATTAAAAAAGAACAGCTAGAACTTAGTCTAATAAACGGTTTACGTAAAGCTTTTCTGGAGGTTTTTCCAATAAGGGTGTGCTAAAACACAACTATATTTACCCAGGCAGCCCTAAACTGACCTCTTGTGGTATTTGTGACAATATAAAACACAGTAGACAGATACAGTAGACTATCTCACGTAGGACAATTATCAGAGCTGTTCTACGGTTTCTTTAGATTATTGTAACATGTACAACAGTACATGACCCAAGAGGATGCAATGATCTGTCACAATGTTATTGCAGAGGTGAAAACACATCCCTGCATTATTATTCTAATGAATGACCTGATTTCTGCGCTGGAATGTATTTGTTTGTCTCTCTTCTCCTCTCTGTACACCCTCATGAGTTTCTCTGCCTTATCTCTGCAGAGATGGCGTCATTTGAATGTTTTTATTTATAAGGCCTTGTTGAGACAGCTTGCTTCTTATCTGTGTATACTGTAGCTATAGTCCTAAAGTGGTGTAACCAATCTCAGTATTCACTTCAGTGAAAATTGAGCTGAGAGCAATAGTAGGGCGGAGCCAGGCTAACACAACATTATTCGACTGCTCTGTTGACAATGGGCACATACAGAGTTAGGGAAAATCATGTACTTTCAGGTCTCTGCCCCTTCAACTTGGAACAAGCTTCATAATGTTTTGTAACTACAGGAGCTTGTACCGTTTAAGTGTGGTCAAAGCTCTGTTAAAACAGCTTAAGGCTGTTCATATACAGAGTCTTTACTTGCATCACAATTATCTAAGCTGTTTTGCTGCTCAATGTATCAATGTTATTACTGCTGTTTTAAAAAGGGTTTTATACTTATGTTCTATGTTTTGTGTTTTATGCTGCTTTCTGGGCCAGTGCTCTTTTGGACAAGATATTTTATAATCTCATTGAGACTAAATAAAAACTTTTATTCTGTTTGAGTTGCCTTAAAAGTATAGTAAGCGATAGTAAGCTAATACATTATTTGTCAAATTCAGCAAACATATCCTCGCAGTCCATTATCTTACCGTTTTCTGCATGCTAAAAAATTATATAGTACTTCAACACAGTCCCGGATCCATAAATATAGGTGTAACGGTAGCCAGCAGATAGCTGTGCGGTGTTAATCCTCACTCTCCGACATCTCATAGGACGCTCTGGTGACGCAGGACAGAGGCCATGGGTTTTTGGCCTGCCTTGTGGGAGCGTCTGCTCTCTGCGTGGGAGATCGGGGTTCGATTCCCCGAGGGGGACGGACGTTCTCACATAGGAACACAAAATTGTGCAGACTGCACACAATATCCTAGGTGTTTTTGTTTTAATAGTTAACCCTCGCGATGTCCTATGGGTCAAAATGACCGGTGCACTTGCCAGTAGCGGGCAGCAACCAAAACACGAACATATGACATTCCGCGGTTCGCTCCCTCTGCTGCTAGTCTGCTGAAATGCCGTAGGACAGCGGGAGGGTTAATATAGAGTTCAAATATCAACAAGCTTACTCCAGAATAACTTATTAAATAGTTCTACCTTTAGCTTGTTGATATTGGCTTACAATTGCTTACATTACCTTTTTAATTAGGTTAATTTAAATACTGTAATGAATTAATTACTTTGAAATATATAGTAAATGGTTTTAAACAATTTTAAAATGTCTTTTTATTAAGGTGGCAGTGGTGTTTTTGGTAGTCCTAGATGCCTTCTTTGTTCTGGCTGAGGTGCTGATTGATCTGGCAATCATCAAGGTGAAACACGGAAATGTTGCACCTGAGGTGAGCTGCACCACCACTCTGTCCGTCAATCAGTTTGTTTTCCACAACTGACTTTACTTTAATTGTGTAGAGACAACCCATTTTTTAACAACTCTACCAGTTTAGATTGATCAAATATGGCTGCTGTTTTTAGGTCTCACCCTAATAATATGTCTGTTTCCAGGTGTTCCACTACCTCAGTTTGTCCCTCCTTACATTTTTCATGGTAGAGCTGATTGGTAAGCTCTACGCCTTTCGTCTCGAGTACTTCGAACATAAGTTCGAGGTGTTTGACGGGATAGTGGTGGTGGTGTCATTCATCTTAGACATCGTCTACATCTTTCACGAGGATGCCTTTAATGGCACGGGCTTGCTCATTCTGCTGCGACTCTGGAGAGTGGCCAGAATTATTAATGGTAAGGTTGTTCTGTCTGTACAAGTGTTATACTAAACACATTTGACTGTACAAATTTAGCAGCGTTAGACCTTGATGAATCTGCAAGTCCAGAACATCGAGACTACAGCTTCTCGAAAACCAGCCTGAGTTTAACTCTCTAAATAATAATAAAAATATATATTTATTAAAATATATTGCATTGTTTTGAGATAAAAACCAAACTTATATTAGCAATATGTATTTAAACAATACAGGCCGTGATCTCTGAGATTGTTAATCAGGTGTTCTGTGTCAGAAGTAATTATACAGATGGTCTGATCATATTTAAATAATTTGGTGTTCTTTTATGCCTAGACTATTAATACTAACTGTATGTGTACAGGCCTATAGGTCACTGGTACAGGCGCCATAAGTAGTTTTCCCAACCATGGACCTGGGGGACCCCTGCCATGCATGTTTGATGTCTCAGACTTATAAAAGTGTAACTGCATGCTGCACCCCAGCACTGAGCCTTACTCCACCCACTACAAACTGTGAAGGAGCTGAGTGAGGGGAGGGGAGGGGCTGAGCAGAGGATCCCCATTAACATTTGAATTTGATTAGATATGAGCGTACGAAGTGTAAAACCAATCATGTCCTGGGGTTATTTTTAACTGATATGCCGTGTATATCTGTTTTCAGGCCAAGAAAATGTACTTTTATAAAATGGGAATTTTGTCAATATTAACACCAGCATTGTCTAATGATAGATCAATCATATTACTTAAGTTACAGCTCAAACTAATTTTATGGTGCATTTACAGAGATGTCTCCCTATTTCAATACACCTGATTCAAATGAATGCCTTCTGCAGCAATTGATAACGACCCATTAATTAGAATCAGGTGTTTTGGAGCAGGGAGACACCTACAACATGCAGGGCAAGGGTTCCCCAGCCTGGCTCCGCCCCCGACTGCTGAGATTATAGTATGGAAACCCTGTTTGCTTCAGTGTTTTCACAGCCACCCTGCTGGTGGTATAATCAGGCTGGGTTAGTGAGATGACATTTAAATCTAGTGTGTTTTGAAATGTTGGTAGAACTAGATGGGGCGATCAAAACAGTTGTGGCAACGCCAGTTGGTTAAAGGCTGTCCAAGAGTTTCAAAATTAACCAGAGGTCTACTCCTAGTAGGAGGCAACGACTTTAAACACTTCCCAATGGAGCATGTCCAGAGCTCTGGTGTAAAGTGTTTTCTTGTCCCGCAGGTATCCTAGTGTCTGTGAAGAGCCGTGCTGACCAAAAACTGCACAAACTAAAAGAGAGCTACGATAATCTTGTTCGTAGAGTCACAGAACTGCAGGAGCGCGCTGATAAACTGGTGCTTTCTTAAAAACTATTCATGAAATTAATGTTTAACACTGCAGTGGTAAAATGAGTGCTTTAAAATAGATTTGTTTTATATAAACACCAATATCAATGTTATGCCCTGCAAGCTTTTTAACTTGTGCTAATTTGTATTTTCTCTTCTAGGAACAAGAAAACAACAAATTTCGTGCTCTTCTTATACAGCATTCCATAGAAATATAACATTTCAGAGCTTCAAATGTGCTTCATAGTGAACAAGAAGATCATATTAAACATCTTAGCTATATAGCCAAATCACTGTTGACTGTTAAAATGTACAAATTTCATGTTCATATATTTAGTAAATTACATTGATATGCATTAATTTACAGATTAATTATAGCCACTGAACATCTGGTATAGCTTAAATGCTTTAAAAACTAGTCATTATCTTGCATGTTTAAATTGTAAAAGTTTTCAACTTAAATCTGTTGTACATACAATATGAAATGCTTCTTTTTTATTATCTGAAAACAAACAAAATGGTATATTACTTTTAATAAAATGTCCTGTGAATATCCTTTGTACATTAACACTACAGTACACACCATATTGTTTATTGACGTACAGAAATGTCAGTATTTAAACAAATTTTGCCTTGTACAAAATGCATTACTTTAATGAACACAACTTCAACATGAAGTTATAGAGAAAGTCCTTGCATTTGTTTGTCACACAAATGGAAAAAAGAAATCAAAGGGCAATTTAGCATCAATGGTGGGAGAAGCCCTGTAGCCAGGGCTAGCATCAGCAGAAACGGGTACAAAGGACACTGAGCTGGTCACTGCTATGCCACTGCTATCTCCAGAGATCAGGGTCTGTGGAAAAACCAAAGTTAACTGTCAAGAGTGCACACAACAAAGAGCATTTGGTCAAAGACTGACTCTAGAAACTCACTTATTAAAAGTGTGCCTAGTTAAGGCAGATAAGCCATACCCTACGCGGTAGAACAAAACCCCACATTGTATCACCTGCACAGGGCTCCCAAGTTTCCCCCTTTAAAAGGAAATTAAACATCTGATTCTTACCAGTTTACTGGTGTTAGTGTAGATTACTTCTTTAATGCTCACAATCTGAGCTTGGGGATTCACCAATGATCCATATTTGGTCCACTCGACTTCTAAGTGATAAGACAATGGGATGCTGCAACTCTGTCCTTCCTAGACAGTTGAAATGGAAAATACACAGCCTAAATACTAACCGTACTAAAGTAGTAATATATTGCATTATCAAACTAAAGCTACTTGTGGAGCGGTATTTATTTAAATTGTTTCAAACCAGTAAGTATTTGGTGAAACTTTATCATAGATATGTAATCTTTAAAAGCATAATTTGAATCACTAAGGTCTGATTTAGGAATTTAGCCTGGTCCTAGCCTAAAGGACCAGGCATACTACCAAATGCGTGACCTCGCAAAATGCGTGACCTCGCAAAATGCAGACGAGCGCTCTGGCTGTTTCAAGCAGACTATACAAAAATGCTTTGGAATTGCCGATATTTACGTGAGCAATATTAGTGTAAGATATTTGCTAGAAAGAAATATTTTTATACGCATAGTAGAACACTCATTTGTGAGCTTAGTCACACATGCGCACTTTGCGCAGTCAACGAACACGTCTGCGCGAACAGAACATTTTGGAAGTGTGTGGACAGTCAGTGCGGACTGTATGCGTGATGATATTTACATCGTGCCCATTCCGCGAATGCAGAAAGTATGCATGGGCCTTAAGGGGGTTCAATAGATACTTATTTTTTCCACTCAGGTTTTATACTGTACGTTGCCTTTCAAATATCTTTAAAGAACAGGCTCACCACAGACTTGGAGTAGTTAATAATGGACACCCAGTCCAGTGGACTGTTCACAGGAGATGTTCCAAATGCACCAACATATTGTGGACGATTCTGACCCTTCATAATGTCAAGTAGCACCTGTGATACCAATGAGCAATTGGCAGTCTCCTCTAGTCTGAAAAGACAAGATACATTTGTAGCTGTTTGAATCATACGGATCATTAGAATTGCCTAAAGAACATAATTTCCAACTGATGTAAACTTACATCAACATGCAGCCCGACAACATACCCAGACCAAACAGGACAGGGGAGCGTTGATGGGGGCCTTGTAGACAGTTCTGGTGCTTAGAACTTTTAAGAATGGTCAGTCCCCCTCTGGGATCAGTGGTTTGAGCAATCCCAGTGAGAAGAAGTGTTAAGGATGTGACCCCTAAATATAAACAATACAGATTCTTGCAGAGAAAGTGAGTCCGAATGTCACCCTCTCCTTTCTTACATAGAAACTGACAGTCTTCATTGCCAACTAGTCCAGTTAATAGGTGCTAGGTAAATAACTTAACAATTCATTAGTGCATATTGCAAGGTTAAATTAAATTAGTATCAAAATCTGGTAAAGGATATTCTGTTGTTTTTGTTCCAGACACGAGTGGAAGTCCGACCACGTAACCTGGATTACCACTGTAGGTCAAAGCCACCTCCTTAACACCCACCTGTTTCCAAATGATAACAGGTGGTTATGATTCACACTGTGAGACACAATACATAGGTGGTTAAATTAGGCATGAAACAGTCAAATGTACACTATGTAAACTATTTGTTTATTACTCATTATTTTCATGAACCTGTATACTCTGCATAGTGGTATGAAGGTATACTACATGTTATCGGAGGAGTTACAGTGCAGGGTTATGCAAAATGGCATTCTTTCCTATTTTATTGTAAAGCACCTGAACAAAAGTAATGACGAAATTCTGTTCCAAGAGCAGAGTGTCTCTATAGACTGTTCCAAGGACCAGAGATGCAGTCACATTCACAACTTCTCCAGCAGAACTGTACTTCACCACGTAGGAAACCTTTTGATTAAAAAAGAAAATAAAAAAATTAAAGAAAAAGAAATGCTGTCTTAAAAATACAACTACACTTACTATATTTTTTTATGCTTCACATTCTACAATTAAATGTGCTGTCCAATTATGTAACAAGGAATTATTACGACATAAGCCTACACACCTCTATTAGAAATGCTGAACAGGTATGCTACTTGAAGGTTTATTGATGACTTAATTAAGCTTTTGTAAGCAACCAGTCAGCCTTGTGATACCATTCAGATCTCACAAGTTCCAGACCGACATTGCTTCTATCAGTCTGAAGAGGCTTGAAATTGTTACAGTTCAGCCCAAACCACCAGTGGTTCTTACCAATCAGGATTGTACTAGCAGCTACGGGCATATTATATACGTGTGACGTTATAACTGACAGTGATAGACAATCACGGTCCCTTCATGCAATCATTTGCCAAGTAGTTTTTTTTAAGTGCTTGGCATTTTCTAAACTGTTTCAATGGATGGTTTCCCAGATACTTCTGTGTAACAAACCATCAGACGTGTCAAGTTATAATACAGTGAGACATGATTCACAATCCACACTGTGACGTAAATTACATTTTCACTCACCTGGAGCACTATGTTGGAACAGACAACGGGGCTTAATACGACAGGGTTGAGGTTTTCTTCACCAGTGGGGCTGACCAGAGTCTGTGTTCCTTCCAAAGACTGCTGGACCACTGAAGATACCTCCACTATAACAATCTTCACCACGCACAGCCACAGTCAAATCAGTTCAGCTTTAGTCAGGGATGGCCTTAAACATTTATAGTGTAGCTAGTGAATTATTGATTTTATTGATTTTAAAAATAACATCCCAGAAACTATCAGTGCTCTAATTTAGCATTTGTTTAATACATAGGTTGTAAATATGTCTACTTACTGCTGCATCCTTTTGTTTCCCCTATACATAAGAGAATAATTTGTTAGAGATTATTTTAATAATACAAGAATTGTCTGTTGTCAGGCATATTAGATTTTAAATAACCAGCCTGCAACATACATTCTGTATTAGGAGTACTTGCATAATGTATTTGTCTATGCTCAAAAGGTGTTCATATTACTATTATTGGTTGTTATATTATTGGTAATATTGAGCCTGAAGGATCCTGAGTGGACAGTGTTCCAAGTAGAACTCACCGACAGAAGCTGTACACCAGTGTAGGTATACATGCTGAGGCCGGGTAGCGTGATACAGTCCTTGTCATCGACCAGCTGCCGTGTGCAACGACTGCTCTGCTTTATTAGGAATGCTGAGGACACCATCAGAGAAATGAGTCACATCTACCCTTATGTACTGCACACATATCCAACGTTTTACCCTAATTTAACGTAATGCGTTGCTTCATTTACCGTTGTTTAAATCGTATAGGAGTATGTTATGAAGCCAAGCTGCCTACCTGCAGGGTTCCTGTCCAAACAATGTGTGTCCACACCAGGCGTTGGCAGAAAAAACGGGTCCCTTTGTCCATTCCCTCCTGTAGCTGCAATGACTTCCCCATACTCAAATAAAATTTGTAAATTAAAAATGTTTTAAGGATCAATTAAGTCATCAGTTAAAAATGAATCTGGAGTGAATCAGGTACGTGGTGCATATTAACTCATATTTTTTACTTTAGGTAACAGAAAATAAATAGAGGGTTCTACTGATAGAACAGATTATATTAATAAGTACTGTATATTTGCTAACTAAATCTCCTTAACCCTGGCTGAGACGCACCAGGTAGCCAGACGAGCCCTGTTGTTCAGCTACAGATACTATGGTGCCACTCATCCCAGCACTCAAGGGGTATGACAGAAACTGCTCCAAGAGTGCGTCAAAGTTTCTGGCACTTGGGACATCAGGCGGGACAAAGGACAAACCGTCAACTGGTGAGGGAAGCAAAACAGTCAGATCAAGTATCCATGATAGCATTTCATAGGATATAGTGCGTAGGTTATGTTTGTAACTTGTCAGTCAATAAAAACCCTCTTTGTGTCAGCATTTCAAGGTACAGTATGTATATGAAATCAGAGACAGTCTGTTTGTTGTCTAAGTATCCATAGCTATTTATAGGATGATTGTGTTTAGGTAGTGTGTGCAAAACCATATGTTTGTCAGTTTACAGTCAATAAAAGTTAATATCAACAATTACCAGGCATATAAATGCACGATGATAATGCAGTTACAACCCAAACACTAAGCACACTCAAGTGACACGCAAACAGTCTAGCACAAATAGTTTAGTGTGCATCCTCTTCTACTTGGGACCGATAATACGTCACATCAGGTAAGCTCACAAAAAAATAGGCTGGTACGAAACAACATTTTCTAAGGACATCTACAATAAGTTGTTGTGTAATGCAATGTGCATCCTGCTGACTCACCATTTTGAGTCTGAATACAGAAAATGCCATCACCAGTCTCTGTCTGGACAGAAGTATGGAGTTCTGAGAAGCCCTCTACAGTGCTACCTAGAGAGTATTGAACCGCAGGTTGGCTGCAAAGCTTCTTGTTACCGCTGTAATGACAGTATTAACTGGTATAAATAAATAGTGCCTCTGCTATATTCAACATCGTGAAATATTTCATCATTGCTTTTGGGATCACATATTTTGTTTAATGGTATTTTTAAATAGCTGGGTAACTTGCCTGACAGTGTTTATTGTGCACTTGGGGAACAGGCGCACTTCATCTGTGCAGTCTTGATCACAGCAGCAGTTGACGTCACATATGCCCTTCTGTTCGTCACATGCGCACAACCTGACAACTGACATGTTTTGGCACACTAAAAGTTGCGTTGAGAACGTCATTCAGCACAAATAATAGGTTGTCCTGTAGAACTACATCAGGTTTTAAATACAATAATATACAATAGCAGTCTTGTTTTGCTTCACCAACCCCAAACTGGGCTGGGTGCGGTACATCGCTGCTAGTGCCGAGCAGCTGCTTTATTGAAACGTACAATTGAATTCTAAAATATGTTGGAATAGTGAAGACGCCTTCATTAACACTTGCACAACATACCATCTGTGACTGGAGAAGGGAGACGACCAGAGAGAGGCAGAGGGACGGGAGAGAGGAGTGTTGTTGGCTGGGGTGACGTCGTACTGTAACCGAATGTTGTAGAATCGAACGTCGGTGTTGTATGATTATATAAACCGGTAAAGTTAGAACCTTCTAACATATTTGTAGAGTTTTCCAAGGCTGTTGGAGCAATAATTGGAACTATACTGAGTAGGTATAACCCCACAAACGCCGCCATCTTTGTTAATGCCGTTGCTATGGTGTAGATGTGGGCAGTGTTGCATTGTGGGATAGCACATAAACATAAAAATCCTGAAACATATATCAAGCGTCTTTTCCTTAATTTCCTTATTATGGTGTTGGATAATGAGATCGATTATGTATTTAATATTGTAATACAAACTGGACACCCTGGATAAACAAACTAAACAAGTGACATTGGCAATTATTTCATTAAGAAATGTTTTCATTAAACAAAACCCATTATATAGCTGTAGTTCCATCACATGTATCCAACATTAGGACAATAAATAACAGGCTACAGATGTTTAAATTAGTTGTCTAAACGCTAAATCAATGCAATATACAAAGAGTGTGGATTGTACATCTCCTATAGACTACACAATGACACAAATACTTTGCAAAATAAATCTGGCAATATTGCCATATCTAAAATTTAAATTAAATAAAAATAGAATATATTAAATTGATCATGTGACTTGAACAGCGATACTCAGAAAAATAATTTCACAAATATATTATACAGTTAAAGTAATTAATTTAACAAAAATTAGTAAAGACATGTTGAGCTAAAAAAAAACAAAAAACAAAAAACATTACTAGAGCTGTACCCTCTTTACATTATGGCACTAGCACAGCCAAAGGTAGACCAGTGGAGCTAATAGCAGCAGAAACTATTCTCAATCACATGGATTGTGATAAACATTACACGTTTGAAACAGCTTTGTGACACAATGTAAATGTTTAGCTCTTCACATCATTCAATTCAAAATATATAAGGTCTGCATTCACAATAAATCTGGTGGGCAGTTTCAGCACATAGTAGTCATACTTTCCAGGTCTTTGTGTTGGAAATTGGCCCACTGGTTTCATGACAGAAAGGCTCCATGGACCAATTAAGACATGTCAAATGTACATTACAGTATGCCCAAATATCAGACATCATGTCATTATCTTCCACTGTATTTATCAAGACACTAGCAACAGCAACTGCAGGGTCAAAGAGCTCCAGTTGCAACATGCATGTAGAGATAATTATACATTCTTAGCCTATCGGTAGCAGTCTGTGTGGGGAAACCTCAGCAGGTACGGTAGCGTCTTGTATAGTCCTTTGATTACGGTCCTCTCCCTTCTTCTCCTTTTACATGAACAAATCCACTTAAAAACTAAAAGGATGAGCCTTCACAGACAATGTTCTGACCTCTTCCAGGGAATAGTTCCTTCTGCCAATAACGGGGATCTGCATACACTAGACAAACCAAAAAGGGAAAATGTATGTGTCAGAACAACAAATAAAATCCAAAAAGTATGTTAATGTTGCAATCCGTGATATGGTATTAATTATTTAATGAAAGAAAAAAAAAGAAACAATTAGAATTACATAATTTAAGATGTTTTTATCCAGTGACATAGGATGAATAAATAAAAATTACTTAAATTTGGGGGTTAAGGGATGGGAAGACCTTCCACGTGAGAGTCAACCACCCCAACTACTGGACCATGCCTACCCGTTTGATGAGATAAACTTTTCCTGACTTAGGGTATGTTCACACATGCGCGAAATTAACAGCAGCCAATATTTTATAATAGTAATTTGGTCTGATGAACAAATAAAAAGTCAACCGTCGGCAACAATAGAATTTGCCCTGGCATAGGATGCATTCAGTAGACTATTTTATGTTATGAACTATTTTATTGAACGACACATTTCCTGCATTTAATGGGCATGGTGAGTGTTGCCCAATGACATGTAGAACGTGTAGGCACATATTTTCCTGGGTATTTTATGTACTTGTGAGTATTTGTCATCATCATCACTATTTAGTACCAGTACCAAATGTTGCTTTCATTACTGCTGTTCGTGTTCACTGAACGTGCAGTAAGCATCAACCATCCTGAACGCAGGAACAGACATAATAGAAAGCTACCCACCGAATTGACAACACAGATGTCAGACACACACACACCAATCAATGTCAAGTATAGGGAGATGCAGGGGATGACAACAGGATGTACAGTGGTAAGTATTAACAGCTCTTCACTTTTTCCACATTTTGTTATGTTACAGCCTTATTCGAACCTTTGTCTGGACTTTCAGGCGTGAACACGCCCTTAGGAGAAACATTGTAATGCCACTGAAGCAGGCTTTTTACAAGAAAGAAAGAAAAAAAGAGAAGCTTTTCATTTCAAAATGAAGACAGGATCACTGGACTGCAGTTTTAAAATGTACATTGGCAGTTACATGTTTGTGAGCATAAAAGAAAAAAAGGTTCTTCTCACCCATGTCTCCAGGTCCTAGCCAAAGACTGAAAGAGCTGCAGTGTCTTCTGCAGTGATGAACGGGCAACACACGTATTGTTGGCATCCCTTCTCCTACTATAAGCCAACCAAGCATTTGAAGCCCCTAGAAACAACAATAGACATAGCCTTCAACACCAAGTTTTATGCGCTATCCAAATGATGTAAACTACATAGAAAGGAAGAAAAAAAAAAGGTATCTTTGCATAATAGTCCAAAAATACCTTTTTAGTAACTGATGTGACAAAATTATATTAACAGACTGCCGTTGGATTATATTTTTGCTTGAGAGTTTAATTTGCCAGTGATTGTTGGGAGCCTGACATTTTTCACAGACAAATGTGTTGCCTGTGTGTGTGTTTATTTAAAAAACGTAAGACCCATGTCGTGTCTAATCTTGACTACCCATAACCATCTGAGGTCGCGATTGTTTGAAAATTGGTGGAGAGCAAGGTAGGGATGTTAACATTTAGCAAACGGGCCACTCTGTTAAATTGTGTGTCTAACGTATAACTGTTTACCCCGTTATGACGATTTCCGGTGCGACAAACACGGAAATGTGAAGGGTCTACTGAAACACGCGTATATAGGTGAATGGGAGCTGTACGTAAATCTCTTCACCAGTCACACAAACAGCCTCATTCTCCCGACTTGTCTGCGACAGAGGCTAGCCAGTTTCAGCCTTTTTGCTAGCGGGACAGGCTACATTACCAAGCCTGAATAATGTGTGCATGTTTAACATATATTCTGGTTAATTGTGATAGCTAATGTAAACACCAGACCCAATTAGATGACATCCCATGTAAACAGGGAATTCAAAATCTGCAATCGGAAGGATTCCATTCAGAAAGGCAAAAGAACGACCGATGTAAACCCAGCTACTGAAATATATATTATCATAATCATTAAAAAAATGTTTTAATTACATCTTAACCTTAACAGTGACAATGTTATTGAAGCAACTCGTACAGACTATACTGTCGTACTGTCAAGATGGCTAAATAAATACATACATTTGTAACTCGTTGGTAGAATAGAAACATGTAGGTAGAATAAATTAGTTTATACTATCTATGTGGTTAGTAGTATGTTGAGTGTATGTCTGTAGCTAGGAAGAGGCACTCCACCAAAATATAAATCTCTTACCCTGCTCTGTGAATTTGTGCTATGGGTGACTAGGCAGCGCTGTAGCGTAGTACCAGCACTTTCCAGCAAGGGGCAGAGTTCCGCCTTTGGGAACAGCCAGCGGAGCACCTTTTCTCTGGTCCCAGAATTAAACCTCCTTAAGAAGAAAACCAGAACAATCTTACAATATTAAAGCAAACTTCCCTAACTAAATTGTGAAGAATAACCTGATAATTCATATTAAACATGTATTTGACGCTTATTAATTCCTAACCAGAGTATAAAGATATTATATAAGAGAACAGTAAGAAGAGCAGCATTTACCAGAGTAGTGTGAAGTTGGCAGGTCCCTGGGGAAAGCCCTGGTTGTGGCCATGCAGGCTGTCTTCTTCCAGCAGTATTGACATTGAGGCTGAATGGGCTGAGTAGAGGTCCTCTAACTGCTGTCGCTGCAGAAACAGAGACTCCCCACCCTTGACGAGACAAATGACAGAGGTGAGCAGAATCACATGATGTGATGGCTTTACAGCACAGCAGAGATATACAAAAGTATAATAAAGACATTAAAAAAATAAGATAAACTATATACAAATATAATAAAGAATTTATATAGACAGTATGTATGTATGTATGTATGTATGTATATATATATATACACACACTTTTGTTTTTCTACTACATTTGATTTATGTCCCGCTGGTCCTGCGACGTGTATTTTGTCTATGGCATACCAGCTACAGCCAACAGATGGCACTGTATACAGTATACACTTTTGACAATTAAAAACTGACTAATGTACCACTACACAAAATATATAGTTGTGACAGTCTAATTTAATTAATATGCCTAATATAGTTAATACATTACATTGCACACGAGTATTCAATTCAATCTTTATCATTATATTTGCAATTAAAATGTAAATGGTAAATGGACTGCATTTATTTCTCGCTTTTATCCAAAGCACTTCTTTTCCTCACATTCACACACACATTCATACACCGATGGCGATGTCAGCCTGCCATGCAAGGCGACACATGACCACTGGAAGCAGTTAGGGTTAGGTGTCTTGCTCAAGGACAACTCGACACTTGGTGAGGAGAGTGGGTTTTAATAATTACCTTAAACAAGACAAGCTGGGGTCCCTTGCGTAAAGCCACCGTATTTCTGAGGGACTCAGGGACCTCAAGCACAGAGGCTATCTCTGCACAACCTGAACAGTTTACTAGGGTTTGTCGGAGGGCGCCAGCACTCCACCATTCATGGAATCCTGCAAAGAAAGTGTAAGGATTTTGAGTCAATACACTGGATTTTGCATGGTTCTTTATCATGCAGATAAAATATCATGTTGACTGCTTGGCTACTGTAAGGCTCTGATGCTAAGATATCTATTGCATTCCCATCATAAGCTTGATAAGGCGTACTCTCACTACTAAATGGACTTGGCGTCCATACATGCATAATCCACTTTCCAGGCAGAAAACGCCAGTCTAGGGCATTTGTATGTTTCTTTTCTACCGCACGGTACCGGCTTGACTCAACTCGCCTTTTTGGTTTTCCATCGGTTGTTGTGTATTGTACCTGGTACATTTGTTGGTAGCCCTTCTGTCAAGGTTCTAAGCGAGCTGAGATGATAATAAAATGTGATGTGGAAACCACTGCAGACTGAAGTCAATTAATACCAAAACAGTTCACTGCAGATATACCGGTGTGTTGTGTGGTGTGTGTGTGCGCGCGTGTGTGTGTGTGTGTGCGTGTGTGTGTAGTTATGACGACCAGCTACATTGAGTAGGTACAAGAAAAGGACGTTTGGGGTACTATCGGCAGTGGAAAACAAAGTTGCTGGTACTTGAATAGAGACTAGAGTTCGACTTTGGGACTTTTTTTTAGGTATTTTGGAACATGTGTCCACTTTGTTGGAATGTCCTTCGGTTTCCGTGTGCAGCCAACGGTTCATAGACATCTTGATCAACCTTCACTTTACGTGAATTTGCCTGTCTAGCTCTCAGTAGATAACATTGATTATGCCGTCGACAACAGAGAACAATCTGCATTTCCTCAATTCATCACACCATGGTTTAGCCATTTAATAAAAAGGTAAATAAAAAGTTGTGGCTGTTTTAGGAGTTGCCGTATGTATGTCTGTGTTGTGCAATGACGATTTCATCCAATCAGTAGGCTGCATTGTTGTCACGTCACATTTTGGTATCGCCTCAGCTTGGATCTTTGACAGAGCAGGTACTAGAAAAAGTACGAGGTACTACCCCAACTTTTGCCCAATGGAAAAGCAAAAAAGGCGAGTCGAGTTGAGCTGGTACCATGCAAAGTACAGGCACAATCACTACAACAATAACCAAGCTGCAAGAAGATTAGTATAGGAGCTATATCTAGACCTTGTAGGTTGTACTTCTTGGCAATGGGCAGGGACAGCAGGCGGACATGACTGAGGGGCGAGGACAAATTATGACACCCTAGGTTGACGAGTCCCAGGTCAGGAGTACTTTGGGGGTAGGTGAATGCCAGCACCACCACCAGAAGAAAACCCACTGCCACTATAAACTAGAAAAGGGGGACAAAAAAAAATTACTAGGCAAGTATATACATCTAGAGAAGAACTACCAAGTAGTATGATCTAATCTGCTTTTTCTTTTTTAAGAAATCCAGTTTAAAAAAATAAAGAAAATCTATTACAATTGACTATGCTATTGACATACATTGGTATGGTCAGAAATTGAATTTACATTCAATAAACATAAACATCAATTGGTTTGTGGGTTGCACAACATTCACACGGCTAGCAACAGCAAAGCAATGGTTGTACTGTTGCGACAGACTTGTGAGCCCGGAGATTGTAGCGTTTACATTGTTCACAACATACAGGCACTTCTGTAGTCTTCGGTGTCACAATTGCTTGGAAGGATATGTCCAGAATGTTGTGTCAACATATGGATTTTTATTTTGTTAGTAAGGTGAAACAAAACGGTATTACATTAAATTTTTAGATTCTGCAAGCAAAGTTCTGTGATTTTGACTTTAAAAAAGTCTTGTTCTCCAGTAGTAGTTTTATTAGGTTATGGCCAAAATTTGTAGTAGACTAATGTTGTTTTAAGTCTGCTATTTACTACTAGTTTATCCTACAGCAATTCATCTGAAAACACAAATGTTTCAAATATGCATAAAGTTTGGAACATCAACATAAGCTATTATAGTCCAGGGGTTAAAAACATTAAAATTAATTTAAATATAATGTACTTTCCTCATAGAAAAGAGGACAGAAGAATAAGCTAAATCATGCCTATATGTGTGTTGAGGCCTATGCTTAAAGCAATACATATGTTTAACCACTGCATTATATTCCATATATTTTTAATTGTGCCAGGGTTCCTGTATTTAATGTTTTCCTTTAAATAAATATGTTTACCCTACATTGATGCAGAAAAGGCACACATTTTTCAATAAGAGTTCACCAGAATGCTGAAAATTAAGTGTTGGATTCTCAAAAATGTTCTGGGGAGTTCCCCAGACACCCCACCCTCATGTTCAAACGAAATCTATGCCCATGGTTTATGCTGACATAAGGTCGTAGACATAACAGCTTATACCGTATCAGTACTAGTAGTAGCCCTTAAATCTTTAATGTAGGATAGCTAGCCTAACTAGACATTGTATAACTTCAAAACACACCTTGATCGTTGCTCGCAGGATGGGAAACTGGGGAGGCTCTCTTCTTGGTTCGTTGGTCTCCAGGACTTGCTTGATGAATTTCTCGATTTCTCTCTCAGACATGCCATAGCGATAGCCCGACTGGCGAAGGATGTCGATGCTTTCTGACAGCTTGTCGTAGATACACGGTTCACTCATTGTTGTACCCATAACGCTGACCTCTGTGGGACTACTGATGTGTCTCGATGTGTGTTATTTTTTATTTTAAAAAAAAACATCGAACTTAATGTATGGTATGTTACCTGAAAAGACATGTTATCAGATACCATTAATTAACTTGCAAGCCATTGCATCAATAAGAACATTGTAAAATGTACACAAACGATGCAAATTTCCAGTGAAAAAAATGCAAATACTTCAATAACACAAAATAACCCTCTAGTATCTGACGACAGTTGTGTCAAATAAACTGTTGTACCGTACTGTAGGCTAGAAGATAACACGATATACCGGTACTGTAGTTTTAATGTATAACACTCAGCACCGTACTGTATTGCTAGTCGTTTGCTAGCGTTAGCTCTTTTACACGGCCCATTTGCAAAAACACATTTATTTCAAGAAAACGTTTAATCACCGGTAGACTACTTGCAATCCGCTAATGCACCATGTTCTTATTGCGTCTCATTTTACGTTTAAAAAGCTAACATTTTTTTGCTTCATGTATGTATGTAAATGTACCAATCTACATCAGTAGGTTGTTCCACAACTTCCCGATTCGCGTCATCTTGAAGGTCTACCAGTAGTGGGTTTGCGATCCGCACATTCGCCTCAATGTGTATCATTATAAGTAGAAATGTTCCGTAATATAGCTATACATCAGTAAACCTATTATATTATTCGATTATTATATTATTATAATTTTTCGAATTAATGTTGCTTTACGCATATTTAATAAGACTAATTAACTTTAATATCTGAGCATCACTATACATATTACAATAGGGGGCGCAATCTTCCACTAAAGATAGGTTGATCACGGCTTTCTGTCCACGGTTGAAGTGTACTAAGATGTAAACCCCACCCAAGGAAGACGAGCCAAGACACAAATATCAAAGGACAACCTTAACACTGGACGGCATTACAACATCTAATATTTTTCAATGGCGAAGATAAACCGAAGGACGCTTATTTGATTATTAAGAAGACCGAGGCTAACATTCTTAACATCACGGCGCCTCGCAGCGTAGACGACAGTCACCTGATCGTTGCTTTTCAGTGCGCTTCACTACGGTCAAGATGATTGCCTTATTTACCAAGCTGTTGGACTGGTTCAAAGCCTTGTTTTGGAAGGAAGAAATGGAATTGACACTAGTTGGGCTGCAGTATTCTGGGAAGACCACATTTGTGAACGTGATAGCGGTAAATTTTACAATTTGTCTGCGACTGCTTGAGTTGCGGTCCCGTGATTAAAAACCGCTCCGCCCAAATTGAATAGACGCTGTATGCGCTATTAGCCTAATACAACTTCATACAGCTAATAAATCGATCAATATTGTACGAAAAAGGCATGTAGCCTATTGAGTTATGAGGCTGTGGCAAGCTTAGCCTATTCATAACTTCCGTTGGGCTTGATGAAACCTAAGCAAAGCTAGAAATGATTATTAGTCTACTCAGTTTGGACTAGATGGGCTGGAATTTTATGATTTTACTGGAATGTAGGCCGGTGCCTTTTGTCGGCCTTGCAAATTGTGGTTACAGCAAAGACTTGGTAATGGAGAACATAATTAATTGAGGGAATCATCCTAGCTAGATAGCTTATGTTGTTCGAGCATAAGTCCCGCATACTATTTTGAGCAGGATATAGTTTGGAAGGGATGCCCAGTAGGCCTACATTTTAATCATATATCATCGTCCTGCCTAGAGAGGTGGACTTGTCTTGAATTTGGGTATGCTAAACGGTCAGTGTTTTTGGATCCATCTGAAAACTCACTGAAAATAGGCCTATTTTCTTCTAATTACAAAAACATTCAGTGCCATTAACATGTATATCTTCAAATAACAATTTCTGAACATAAAGACAGCCGTTTTAAAATCTAATCTAATTCATAGCTGACATTATCTTTGAATTGAAGATAACCTTTTCTACAGTTTTGTGTGAGATCGATAACTTGCTCTCATTGGACGTTGGGATGATGACTAGAGTGACATCAGATTCAAGACTCATCTGTGACAGACTGACTCATGTTGATCTCATTCAACAATCTGCACACAAATTGATATATATATATATATATATATATATATATATATATATATATATATATATATATATATATACACACACACACACACA
>JAODUK010040205.1:0-20901 GCA_027564635.1 Typhlichthys eigenmanni
TAAATATTAAAATATTAAATTTTTTGTGATTCCGCGAGTTCACTAGACTTTATCACACATCAAAATATTTCATTTAAATAAACAGAAAAAAACTAAATTTGATTAAAACATGAATATTGATTTTTACAAAAAAGGTAATTATAGATTCTGCGACTATAGTGAAGACATTCAGGATTCTGCAGCCGTGCATGTTGTAACTGTTGTGATGCAGACAAAGGAAGTAATAGAGGCAATTGTTTCAAAACAAACATAAATTATCCCGATCATACAGTGCACACAGACCACAGAGTCAAAATAGGACCACTGGAAAAATGTGATTGTAAAGAAAAAGCATTTGTTCTTCAATTATTACTGAAGAAGAGGAAACCAGTAACAACTGTCAGGATAATAATTTGTGTATAGGGAAGAGAGAGAGCCCAGATCAGTCAAACACACTTGTTGAAGTGTTTTCTTTGATGTATGTGATGTTCCTTTTGAAACTATTGGACAGCGTATAACCAATCGACATTGCTATAGCTGTTTTGATTGTATCATTTTTATCACCATCTCAAAACACGCTTGACTTCAACGTCACCTCACTAGCCCAACCTGCTTGGTCCGCCAGCAGGGTGGCTGTGAAAATGTTCATGTGAACAGGGTTCCGTGACTACAATCTCAGGAAAAACTATTGAGCTGACAGCAATTAGCCGGGTGGAGCCACACTAGATAATCCCTGCTGCATTGGTGACTGATATGGAGCTACCGGAAGACTCTGACCCCACTTATTCCTGCCCTGTATTCATTTAATAAAACATAAGACTCATTCAGTGTGGATTTGGAGAATGTCACAGCAGCAGAACCAGTTGAGACTGATGAGTCTTATGTCACTCAAGATTGTTGAAGAAATGCATACTGTAGAAGCAGTTGTTGAGGTCATTGTTCCAGATACTGTTATAGGTGATGGGTCATAGATGGACAGTCTTTTCCCACTACTGGTGACATTTCTGTAGTGGATCATGTTATTCAAGCATAAGAAGGGAAACATTGTGATAGAGTCAGGAACTGCAGAAGCGCACATTGCATAAATTGCTGCGGAATTTGAGCAGTCCATCTGGGGGAGACACGGTGAAGACAGAAACATAACGGTTAACACAAGAAATTACACAATGCATTTTTATTGTGTAATGACCAAATGCATTGCATATTTAGAGGCAGGTTTTGAAAGGTGATCCTGGGAAGGCAGGCAATGCTCTCTCGCTGAGTAGGACAAAATGGCAGGGTACCTCGCTCTGGTACAGTCAGCATGTAAAACTTTCATGGAACAAGCAGTCTACAGACAGTATTTATTAATTGATTCTTTATGTAATGTTATTTTAGCAGAAAATCTTGGTAAAAATCATGCAAATCAACATGATTTTAATGAATTTCTATAGGTGTCACATTTGAACTGTACTTAAATAGTGATACAGTATGTGTGTGTATATAAAGTATATATATATATATATATATATCAGGCCCAGATAACCAAACCAGAAATTAATCTGAATATCAAAAATAAGAATACATTAAAATCACAAATAGTTTATTTAAAAGATTGTCACCATCACCATCACCTCAAAGGAAAGTATACAATTTTCCCCCAAGAATTCTTATACCACTTGGACATTGTTGAATATCAATGAGTGTGGGGGTAATGCAGACATTCATAAAAGGGTGATTGTTAACAGTACTCTGAGTAGGCAGAGGCATGGTTGGAATTGTGCTCCCATCTCAATGCTGCGATTAATACTCTACATACTGTATCAGTTCCACTACTTCCACACTCACTCCAAGGCTCATCTCTGTGGCATATAGGAGCCAGCTAACATAAAGCAAGATTCAGAAACATTTCAGGAGTCAGAAAGTGTGTCTCAACAACTGAATCCAGAGGAGGAGGAAATAAGTGAAGCCGACAAAGTTCTCGAAAGCCTAGAGGAAAGTTACACAGAAGAGAAATCAGTAATGAACTTCTTCAAAACACTAGTAAGTACAATATTTCAGCAAACTACTATAATAGAAATTGTGTAGATTGCTTGACTGCACAATATAGATATAAAGGTTGAAACACCAACCTGCATTTTTGCAACCAATTTATTAAATTGACCAATTGTTTGACCAAATTGACCAAATTGACCAAAAGATTTTATCACAGCCCACAAACACAAATATTTACTGTGAAACTTGTGTGAACCACATGTAATCTGATATTTATTCTGGGGCAGCATGTGGTAATGTGTCTCTCAGCCCGATAAACAAAGTTAGTCTTAAATGTGTATGTTATTTGTAATGCATATAGTAATTGAACATCTGTAAAACAATCTGTAAAATTCTAGATTTTACAGAAAGTTTTTACAGAAAATATTTCTTTTATAAAACATTCATAGTGTTTTTATTTAAAGAAGAACCATTTTGTGGTTGTCATTCAAAAAGTGTCATGTCTGTTCTATGCAAAAGGAACTTACAAAGGAAGTACAATGGCTATGGTGACGATGTAGTCTTTCCATAAAGAAAGACTACAACAACCATTGATTGTGTTTTCCTCTTCATCATGCTTTCCTTTGTAATCATGCCTTTTTAAAGAGTTACCATTGCCCCATCCCCATGCTAATCAAGTCTTTGAACATGCGGGAATGTGGTGGCCTATTGTTCAACCCCTAGTGTGAGCTCACAAGAGAGGCCTGTGCAATTGGAAGTTAAGATGTGTGAAGATAGAGCGAGGGCAGGCCTACGCCATCTCCAGAGCACAAAGGCCGTCACAATGACAGCGCATGCACTGTATGTGCTCTGTCAGGACCTCAGTGTACACTCTGTATGGCTTGGTTAGCTTAGCATAAAAGCCTATGTCTGCATGTCTGAAAGGCTTCAGTTAGCTACTGTATCAAAATAATTATTGCCCTGTTAGATTTACATCAGTCATATCCATTTATGTTTTATGTTTAAATCATTGAACTGCTGTTTCATTGTATAGTAGTGTTAGGTGAGATATTATTCAACAAAGTTTACTGTATAGATTTGAAGGTTAAGTACCGTATGTATGCACATTCTGTGTTAATATAAATATAATTCCATTGTATCTTCAAGGTGACTCCTACTAAAACATCCAAAAAAGAAAAAGCTTCTGCTGATGCTCCAAAAGACAAGGTGAAAATGTTTATAATACATTTTTCAAAGTCACGCTAAATCCATATTAAATCATCCCATTTTCATGCCAGTAATACTGAGTATATCCGTCTGAGAAAGGATATTTCTTGCCGTGTCTAATGAGTTTTCCTACTGCACCTTTGGCAGGTCCAGCACATTTCCTTGCTTAATTGTTTACTCACTAACCATCACACTAGCACTTATTTTGTTTTCTTTCTGCCGAATAGTCCCAGCAACAGATCCCGTCAACAGAGCCATCTACAACTGTGAGATAGCATATTACAACAATTAAGTATTTAATGGAGATATTTTGGTCAAACTTGCCATTGTCAAATCACGTCATGTTCAATTGAAAGTAAAATAACTGCTATTCATTTGCTAATAAATCATTCATGCCCATAATTAATAGCGTGGTTTACAATATATTAAATATTTAATTAAAAAATGATTAAACATTTCAAAGTTGCTTTTATCGCCCATTGAATTGCAAGCAAATTCAATGTTGGTCTGGTTTAGTTAAAATGGTCAAATTATTTACCAGTTGGCTGTGTTTCCTCTAACACTGACTCTGGTGAATAGGTTGTGGCAGTTTGGGATCCTCCAGCAGCACCAAAAGGAATGTCTATTCCTCCACCTCCTCCTCCTGAGCCACCAAAAATGGAGTTCAAAGGGGATCCAGCTGCTAAGCCCATAAAGGCCACACCGAAAGAAGAACCAAAAGCTGCCACAAAGGAAACGGAGGCGTCAAAGGGAAAATTAGCCACGGATACATTGAACAGATTCTTCCGTTCAAAGGTAAAATAAAGATGAATTTGTCATTGAATAGATGTACACACTTTGGTGTCAATATTCAGTGGTGTGTCATATAGCATTTATTGTGTAAACGATGTGAATTGAGGCACTGATAGGTGGCAAGGCATCTATAGCAAACGGTACACCAACAGGTGGAGCCAATGCTCAATGCAAGACTGCTGCATACATAGTAGATTACTATATTGGTCACAGGAATCTAACTGACCGTGCTCGTGCTGTCTTGTTCATTTAATCTACAACTGGGAGGTGGTTGAAACTGCACACTTGTCAGTTATTGACTGCCAATAACAAATCCCATCAAATGTAAGATTTTTTTGTTTAGAGCTTCTTTTTTTAAACCCAGACCTAATTAACATTGTTTCCCATTATATGTTGTACAGCATAAACAGCTGTCAATTAAACTGCATTATAAGACCAGCACTAAACGTCAGCAGTGTTACGTTTCTCAATATTAAAGATGTTGTGTACGGTGTTGTAAGCATGAGTATAGCAGCAAACAACTATTTCCTATGTAAAAAATGTGTAGTAATTGCACTCTGAGTATGACATCCTCCTGTGTGTTTCTCCAAATTCCTCTGTTCTTTGTCGTCATACTGGGCCGGCTGTGCATGGATGTTAGTCTGTGTGTGTGTGTGTGTGTGTGTGTGTGTGTGTGTGTGTTTGTGGCCCACAAAGCATTTGTTTTGGTTTGAGATGCTGTTGCACTTAGGGTGACACCTAGTGGTAGAAACAGAGCCATGCAGTAAAGATGCATATACAGTATAAGCGCTTGCTTAAAAAAAGTAAAATTAAATCTATAATTTAAAGGGTTTACATTACTTTCAAGTCATTATGAATATTAAGGTTATTAAATAGTTACGCAAAATCTCTCTCAGAGATATTTCTATGTCTTACTTCCCAAACAACATAAAACATATGAAATGCATTTTAATCTACACACTATCACATCAATAAACTGCCATTATTAAATATGACACAATTCTCTCCTACATATTTTCACATAATGCTTTATTTGCATCGCATCAGAATGAAAATAATGTTGAGCTCAAGGAAGAGGCAGCACCACAGCCAGATGTAACCACTCAGGTAAATCAGCAGGCAATGTTCCCAATGATCAGGGAATATGCGCTTAATGTTTGATATTAAAGGTACCATCCTCCATTGCATTATAGCCAACCAGCTTACTATTAAAGACTATTAAAGTGTTTCCCACTATTTACGCACGTGTTGTGATCGAGGAGTGGCCAATGTCAAATTTTATATAAATGTTATACAATAACTATCAGCATGAATGCAAAGTATATAATGTATCCACTATCACATCACCAATTTATTGAATGGTTTCCATGGTACAGTACTGCATATTGGCTTAAGATCAAAATAAAAACAAATTTTGCTCTCTAGGAAAGTATGGAGGAGCTGCCACAGCCAGTTGTAGACGTTCAGGTAAATCAGAGGACTCTACTATAATCTTGGAATGTTTCACATTATCCAAGGAAAGTTTACTAAACAGTATTTCTACAGGCTCTTTGCCATGTTATCAAAACTGTAGTTACTTGGTCCTCCTAAAAGAGATTCTACTATTTCTCTCTAGGTCTTTTTGAGAATTTGGTTTTAATATGATTGAATCATCCAATTACAAATATCTTAATTTTCCTGCAGACAGTGGAGGTTCAACAACCAATTATGCAAGATCAGGTAAATCAGCAAAAAACAATCATAGGAATGCTGGACCACTAATGGGTCATCCAATCTTTTCTTAGGGAATCTTTGTGTAGCTGCTTTCCAAGAAGATGGGGTCCTGTCCTTTTCTTACATAATGATTCTGTTTCCTACTGTATCTTCATTGGTGTGCTGGCTGCCTCATCTTTCTCCTATTAGCTCTTCCATCACTTCCAGGTGGCAGTCACATTCCACAATGGCCATTTGACATGCCTCTAACCATAGATAGTTTATGATTTGTGTTTATCCTTTCTTCTACATTGAAGAAGGTGGATGCTTCAAAGACCAGCACCCTAGAGGCTGCTGCTAAGCCAGAGGTCCCACCGTCTGTTGCCGAAGAAAAGAAACCACCATCGAAAGTTCCTTTCCTTTCCCTCTTCAAGCCTAAGGTAAGGATGTGAATACCAAAGGTTTTTTGGCCTTTAGGTAGGATATCAGAATGTATCTAAATGAGTTTTACACATGCAAAAACAAAAAAACAAAATAAAATAAAAACATTAGTGACAGAAATCTCGTAATGTGAATTTGAGGTACTGTTTAACCAAATGGGAACAAAAATCCAGACTGCTTCCACAAGTGGAGTTCAGCTTCTCAGGAAAACTGCTGGAGTGGTAAATACAGTAAAATTACTCCACAGCCATATAGGCCATTTTTAACCAGAGTGACTCTATAAAAACCATGTTATTTTAATACACCTGCTAAGGCAATACACGCTCTAAACCAAGCAGTTGTAACAGTATATGTATGTTTTCCAGTACAATAATCCCTTAAACTATCAGCATGAATGCTTCCCAAATCAGTGTGTCAAAATGTTTGTCACAATGTACTGTGTGTCTACGTCTAAGACTGTTTCCTAACAGTGCATATGCAGAATATGTTATTTCCTTCTGTCATCTAAGTTTGTCAATGTTACATTTCTTATTAGACAGCTACAGTGTATGCTTTACCATTGACTTGATAATGTTCATAAGGCTGCTGGACCAAAGGCATCTGCTCAGCCTGCCACCACAGCAGGAACCCAGGTCGCAAGAGCCATGGACGAACCTAAAGCCAGCGCCAAGCCCTCAGAGACCCCCATAGACAACTCAGTGTCTGGGGCATCCAAGGGTGGAGCGGAAGCAGTCAATGTCCCCAAGAAACTAGAGAAGAGAAACTCTATCCACTTGTTCTTCAAAAACCTGGTATAGTGTTTATGCAGCTCTTTGCTGTGAAAATGCAAACGTAGCCCTCAAAAATTAAAGGTAGAGTCAGCGAGTAAACTAAGCCACTTTTTTGCTAACTGCCCATTCTGTGTGCATGCTGAGAAATGTGTGCGTTTCTACACAGCCCTGGCTCTGTAAATGGGAAGACAAAGTGGTGCAGACCGCACCAGTGTCACCCAATAATATCATAGCCTTGGCAATGTGTTTCCAATGTGTGGGGCTGAGCTTCTGAGGGAGTGCACCATGGCATGAGTGACAATTTTTAAAGTTTTTATCTATTTAAAATATAACTTTAATTTTATCTATTTATAATATAACTTTAATTTAAATATTTAATAATATATTTTATTTTCTGTGATTAGCTCCACTTTACCTTATTTTCAACTAGATGGCCTAGTAAAATATGAATCCACTTTATGAACCTGACTAAGAGATGAATTCATTAATTGTACAAATACAATTATTATTCTTTTTTCTTTTTTTTTAAAGTTGTTCAACCCTAATTTGTATCCAATAGGTTAGGATACTCTTTAGAATTGTACAAAAAAAATAAAAAATAAAAGACAGTTTAAAGTAACACAAATAAACCCCAAAATATATGAAGATGCTTAATGAATATGAATTTGCAATGATACATTTCTCTGTATATCTTATAACAGGGCCAGAAACGTCCCTCCACAGATGCTGGTGTCCAAACAGAGCCAATGACTGCTGGTCCAGCGCAGGCTTCTGCCAAATGAAACCAATAGCAAACAATGACACTTTGCATTCTGTTGCCCAGGTCAGAATATTCCCCACAAAACTCCAATGAACTTAGATGTATTATTGGCATGGTTCTATTCTCTGGAAGAGAGGGTGCATGAAGGAACACAGGAAAGTAGTTTGGAGAAAGAAGGCACAGTGTGCAGATGGTGGATTGACTCGTGATTTCATAATAGTCCAATCAAGGGTTGCTTGGTTGTGCAGTCGTTGAATTGTGTTTTCACTCTAAAAATGTCCAGACAAGTACTATAAGCAGGTGAGTGTGATATGTTTTGTAGCCACTGTTACTTCTCTCTGTGTATACTGTAGTTATTCATAACACTAAACATATCAAACTGTATAAGGCTTCAGAGTTATCCTGTTAGTGATTAATTTCTTTGAATAATGCATTTTTAACATGTTAGCGTTTGTCATCATCATATGTTCAATATTGTTTCCACTGCTTGTCATAGTTGTAGCAATTGTCATGTTATATGTGGGAAAATACATATATCATACTGCACATATTTATACTGTACTGTATATGCAATATATACTTTAACTGCATGCATACTGTACATCTAAGGGTTAACCATTTCACAGTACATTGCAGGGAATTACAATATGTTTAGCTCTTTGGGAAATTAATGGCAGGTATCCACTGCAGGTATCCACTGGCCTTACTTTGGATATATATCTGTGTTTTAATTTTGCAGTACTCATAAATTAAAACTGATTAACTTAAAATCATTGTATTTCATATAACATGTCCAGAAGTTAATTGCTGTTATTAGATCACTATGATCTTGCTATATAAGTGTGACACTAACATTATTTGCCATTATCTGGTTAGTTTTTTAGAGAGGAATTTATGCAGTTTGAACTATCTATTAAAAACAATATATAAATATGTTTAATATTTCCTGTCTGCTCTAAATATAATGTGACTTTTGGGAACATCCTCCTGGCTCCGTTAATAGTAACATAAACAAAGTGGCTAACACCGCTCGTATCAACAAAGTCGTAGCACTACGCTTTGCTTCACAATGCATTTCAACGTGTGATGCGGCCCCGCGAAGGACTGCGGATCGAAACTGTTTTGATTTGAGCTCAAAGTTAGCATGAATGACTGACCATGCCTTTAATAATATCCCCGTGCCATATCAGCAAGAAAACAGACACATTCAGCCAAACATTATCAACGCCATATGGAACGGTAGGCTATGGTTTGCAGGCAACTCTAATGTGTCGGAGGCAGCAACCGCGCATGCCAGACGACAAGAAACACAAAAAACAGGGAATATCCTTGCTCTGTGTTTAGTTCCTGGTAGGCCCCGATCACACAGAAGCGTCGCTAGACACTCATCGGCAGCAATTCCATTGCTTTCCTATGGTACGGCATGCCTGGCATGCGCGCTCTTCTCTTGCGCACTGCTCGTAGCAATCTCTTTGGCCCAGGCAGCCAATCTCTGTGTGAAAACAGAACACACAGTCGCAGCACTCCAACCTAAATGCTACCCCCACACAACTGTAAACGTCTGGAGTGTGCTTGGGACACTGGCAAGAAAAATGGCTTTGAATTGTCCAATGAGAAGATTATGCACCATTTGCATTAATAGCGGTTTACTCAACAGTCCATTAGGAACTTTAGTCAGCATCAGGCATAACCAATCAATTTATGGTTGCTACGGTACTCGTTCTGATTCATCCGGTGGAAAGCAACACTCCGGGTGGCGCATGCCGGGGCATATCGATCAGGCTGTAACTACGTCTTGTATGAACAAACTAAGCTATAGTTTCACTAGAACAATGTTGGTGTAATTAACAGATTGACCTAAAAAAATGTATAGCCTATATCCATGACTTGAGCATATTAGCCTACTTATTCGCTCAGACGGACTTCACTTCCTTATGCAGTCGGCGCTAGTTTGAAAATACTTTCCTATGAACTGATTCCAATGCCTAATATTTGAGTAATTAAGAGATTCTCTGTAAATAAATATGTTTAATTTACTTAGAACAGTAAAGCAACGGGATGCAAGCGTGCAGGCAGTAGCTCAGCCATGGATCCTATGCGCAAACATTTCTTCTTCCTGTTTTGGTTACTGCCTACAAGCTAGTGACTTGCCTTGCCCCTTGAGGTATAAAGTGTTTTTTTCACGGTTGGCTGGCCGGAGGTTGTCCGGGCCAGAATTATCTATTAATTTCATAAAATATCTCTAACGCGGTACATAGAGGTCTGCCATATCACCAAAACTGAGATTTCTTATACCTCTTGATAATTTTGGTAGCTATTTTAATGTTTAAAACTAAACATATTACACGTAGCACCTTTAAATATTATTATTGCTAGAATAATGTATTCAGTATGCAAGAACATCTACATTATTAAATTATCAGATCAGAAAATAGAGAATATAATCTATAAATTGTGATCTGTATTCTGAGTATGGCACAGAAACCTGTTCAGCTGTATTTTGGTTGAGGGTGGAGCATGGTGCTCTGTTTAATGTTTGTATGTGCCAAAGACTTGAGTGTCACACCTTCCTACTGTACGGACGGTGCAGAAGCAAACAGACGTGATCCTAGAATATCACCCACTCACGAGTGACAGGAATCTGACAGAGAGAGAGAGAGAGAGAAAGAGAGAGAATTACCCTTCTATGTCAGTGGGACTAATAGACTCAAGGTGTAATGGTCAGCTTCGACATGCTTCTTTCAATGCTTTAGATTTCCGTTTTTGTATTTGATAGCACTGTGTGCAGTCTATGGAAGAATGTGTTTTGAATAGTGATGCCTGCAGATTAGGCAGCCGTAAGCGAGGAGCAGCGCACCCTCAAGGTATAACACACTATTCCTTTGTTATCCTTGAGACCTGCCACTCTGGCACTGCCCCTTGTAATAGCTATGATTTTAAACCTTTCACTGTAATAGACTTTTATTAGTTCTATTGTTTCTGTTTCTTTGGAAGGAGGAAACTGTTTCAGTTTAGGTGACAGGGTGTTTCTATGTATTTTCAAAGGTGCACATGCAATTATTCAAATTGAACTGTGTACTGCATATTGAAGGACTAATAGACTGATCAAAAACTGAGAGTTGCTCCTCCTATGGTGGCAAAAATCCCCATAGACAGTATGCTGTCTCAACGCTCACGGTGCCCAGACCACTAGCAGTTCATCCCAGCACAATGCATGTGACTGTGTGAATGCACCATGCACAGAGGGGGTGGAACAAGGGAACAGTGGGTAGGCAGGACTGCTGTCAGCACTAATGTGTATCATAGCCTGTGCTGCTGTAGAAGCAGGTCCGCATGGCAGAACGCAGGGGCAAAATTAGACCGTTAGATAGTTGCTAACAGAGCATGCTCAGGTCAATATCAAACCTACCAGGTCATTCTGACTCACTGTGGCATCGTTTCCAGCATGGGTTGGCACTGTACAGGGCAAATTATTGAATGTGTGTGTGTGTGTGTGTGGCGGGGGGGGGGCAGGTGCTTCCTATTATATAGTTCTATAGGTACTCCAAGGAATATATATTGTAATGATTAACACCTTTCATCTGTGACAATAAAGATTCCTATTCCGTTACTTCCTTTTGGAAAGGTAAAATAATATGTTGTAATGATACTACAATGTCTGTGGAATTCGATGATAATGCTCTAAAGCTTTTACTTAATAAAATGTATAATTGATATATATTGTATGTTATGTGTACGTTTAAATGGTTTTCAGTGGTTGGTTTCCAGTTGAACAAAATCTATTATCTGGTTTTAGGTCTGAATTAGAATTAGAAGAAGAGAATAAGAAATAATTGTATGACTGATACAATTTTATATATGACTGAAGAAGCTGATTGTGGGATGAATACACATGACCAGCTATGGGTGGGGAGAAAGTTGATATACTATCAGTGTCTTTCAGGGTCTACACCATGGTTATAAAAGAAGCCAGGCTGTGAGTCTGAAAGAGAACAATGCAGTCAGCTGCTCCTGACACATCAAGACAAAAACAAGCCCACACAGTCTGAGGGCCTCGCCCGATAGTTGATCCAACACTTATCTTGGATAGAAAATGATTCCTTTACTGTATGCTTTTATAGTGCATGTTTATCTGTGTCACAAATTTAAGAATACTACTATTTATGATTTGAGTAAAATATTCCAGTGTGTCTTTATATATATGTTTTAGCTTTAGTATTTTACATCTGAATAGGCTCTTATTAAAACGTATGTTCTGTCAAGAAATAAAGGTAACATTGAAACTGAATAGCTTTTGGAGACAGATTAAAACAGATTTGAAAGTTACAGACAACAAAGTTAATCAAATCAAAGACAAGCAAACAGCTACGTTTGCCCACTTGATGGTGACAGAATGCTAATGTACCCTTCCCCCTAATCCAACCTCTTTAACAGAAGCTGTTTTAACATTATCATTCATTTACTGACTATTTTTATTTTATCTACTGTACTTTCATTATGAGAAAACTAGCCTGGCCTTTTATGCCTGCTTCAGCTATAAAATAGTTTATAGGCAATTTCATGATCCAGACATGGCTGTTTTTCCAGACTGATAGTGCTTCACAAAGCCTTTGTAGTCAAAGGACAATAGCAATTGAGCGGGAGGCCCCAGTGTGTCACATGTGGCACCTTTGATTAACATTCAAAATTTTATTTATGTAGCAGACTACTCTCAAGACAAGGCAGGAATACCAAAAATACTGAATCACAAAGGGCACATGCAAGGTGTCTACAAGCCATATCCTATATGTTTGCATTTAGACAAATGTAAGAAATGCCCTAAAAATGTAATAACAGCAACAAACCTATTGTTATACAGTCTTGTGAACAATTTGATGTCCTAATTGAAAAATCGAATAAATACAGTATAGAGTATTTAAGTGGCATCTATTTCACTTTACATCTCAATGATTCCGTGAGATGCAAAGGTCATGCAGAATGCTTATTGTAGACCTACTCTGTGTAGATACACAATATGGTTTTGGTCAATAGTTTCTTTCTGGAATTGTTCTTTGCTCCCTATATGCACAGTGGCAATGGTAACGTGTGCTGCACTGAAAGCCTCTGCCTTTCGAGGAGGAGGAAATTTGTATGTGCATGCATGTAATGTAGATCTTCATTGGTTTAAGTTTCTTTTATAGATTACTATGCCTAATAGGCATTATTATATTCCACCTTGATAAAAAGAATCTAGAAAATATGCATGGCTTCATGAATGTTATTTTATATATATATTTTGTAAAGAAGTCTGTCATTCTGCACTTTCACTTAATTTGTAGTGCTATAATCTATTTAAAGTGATATGAAGCCTAGTTGGGAACTTTCAAACATAAACAATGGATGCAAGAAGGTACATAGTTAAAATGCAACTATTCTGTGAATTAACAATTGCAAAATAAGCACATTATTGTTCTGTTAGAATGCCAAAGCCTGCTATAGACCTGCAAAACCCTCCAGCCTAAACTTAGGTGAAGTTTTAGGTTCCCATCCCCCTTCCACATGGTGGCATAAAGTGAGCGCATGAGAAGAAAACATTTGATTTGAGGAACATATAGCCTACCGACTTTTTTTTTATTAAACAACAACCTCTCTGTGACTATATCATATGACACGACAATATATGCCATTATCTAGTTATCCAGTTTAAAGCTAAACCAATGCAATTGCATTCAAAGTCTACCTTACTGCACTTCCACTGTAATTTATTGTGTGGTATTTTCAACGATTTATAAGTGCAGTCTAAAGAAAATGTAACAACATGGGATAACAAGAAGCAATAATTAAACAGTTGGGCTTGCTTAGCTGTGTAGACTTGATGTACATAACAAGTAATGCGTTGCTGGATCACAAAGTGAACAAGAACAACGGACAGACAGCATTAACTTATTCAAGGTATTTTTTTTTTACACATGTGAGCTAATCATTTTCTGTTATTTGAGACCACGTGATTGCCCTAAGGGATTTGGGGCTGTTGTGCACGCGCTGCATCTTCCCTTGAGAACTGTTGAGAACGCGCCCCAGAATTCAACAGCTGCATTGTAAGGATTCGCAAATAGAACAAATATGATTCACACTCAAACAATTTGATAGGTGAGCCGCCTGCCAACAAGAGTTGATACTATGAAGAGGCAACTCCTATAGGTATAGTGACTTGTTGGACTCGGCCGGTGGCAGTATCAATAAGTTAATCCGGAAATTCAGAATTGGTAGGTATTGTTGGTGAGTTTCTCCACTTCGCTTGGTGTCGAGACAACAGACTGTGGCTCGCTAGCGATATCGTCGCTAGCTAACATTAACGTCGTTGGAATGTGAAGCACACCGTTTTTATTCATTATGATTCGGTGTCGGTGTCGTTATCGTTACGGTACTCACGTCTCAAAGTTAGCAATCCCCCGAGCGACATAACGCCGAAATTAAGGTTAGTAGTCTACGTTAGACTATGTAAACTCATAACAATACATTTTCATACATTCCTCAAGACCTACCGGTACAGTAGTTATTTATTGTTAACCGTTAACAATACGCTACGTAGTGCTTTAACACTTATCTACAGTATCTGATTCGGAAAGCAAGTATTTAGCGTGATCAATATTTCCGTTGATAGTTTAATACATGTAGTATTGCCCCATTATACATGTATAGGTATGTAATTGTCATATGCAATGACGTTACTGTTACCTTGGCTAGTCAAACTTGGTCTCTAACCCAACCAACTGTTATTAGAAACAACTGTATTGCTCAACTCATGTCCAGGAGTAGCGTTAACTATAAGAGCTTCCCCGAGACCTGCTGCCTTGAATAACAAGTGGCTAACGCTAACTTGCGTCCTTTTACACAAAGCGTGCATGGGCCAGGAAAATTAGCTTCGGCTCATTATCGACAGCTGTCTGGATTCACCTGTATCAGTTGTACTGACTGTAAAAGCAACCATGCACTCTAATAACAGTTGTATTGACTTTATGTTGGTTTAACGAATACACAGTATAGACAAAGGACTGATTGGCAGGTTATGGGGTCATAAAGGACAACGACTAGCAGTGAAATTTCCCTAAATTAGAATGTTCGATTGTATTTTGCTTACATTTTACAGCAACTGTGTGTGTGTGTGTATAGTGGCCCTAGTGTAAGTAGTAAACTGTGTTTTATTTATTGGTAGGCTGTTACACACTTGTCTTTAGAACCTTTTAACTTGTTGATCCAGTTACTCCACTTTGCAACCAAACTCACTGATTTGCAGTTCCTCAAATTATCTTTCCTTTACCATACAATTGTTGACTACTAATAACCAGAAAATGTTTGTTTTTTAGTTTTTTAATGGTTTCTGTTTATAAAATTAGTTTTTTGCTTTTCACATATGGTCTAGCATACTTACTCTCTAGATACTAACAGTGTTTGCAAATGTTTTATACTGATTTTAATACTGTATTTTGCTTCACCCACAATATTAGTTGTATTAACTGCCACTGATTATGAACATCATTGAACACACAGATGTCTATTTTATCAGTGACTTACACATAGAGGAAACGAGTTGTCTGTGTTGCTGATTGCTAAAAAGGACATATTTCCTGTTTTCAGTATGAGGAAAATAATTTATTTTTATATGCTTTAAGTTGTCTTGAAAGCTTTCTGTTTGATAATAATAAAATAAAAATCAACTTTATTTATATAGCTTCTTGTATAACACATTTAAGGCATCTTCATTATTTGAGTAGTCTATTTTGATCTGTAGCCTAATTTATCATTTTGTAAAATCATTGTTCACAGGTTTCTGGTAATCTAGAGATTGCCAATAGTGCTGTTGCTCCGCCTGTGGAGCACAATGCCTACTCACCCATTGCTACCATTTGTTGAGAGTCCAGATGGACTGGGCCAAGACATTTTGATCAGTGGCAGTGCGAGCATGCCAGGGCCCGGTTCTAGCATGACGCCTCACAGCACTGCATCAGAGAAAGTATTACAAACTGGAGAGAAGGTGCCAGTGTCCTGTATGTTCTGTGAGCAGACCTTTACTTTTCAAGAGGAGCTGGGGCCCCATGTCTTAACCCAACACCCCACCACGCTGTTTGAACCATCTGTGCTTCGCGTTGAAGCGGAGTTTCGGATCCCAGGGGACAGAACCCGACCCAAACCCAGCAGCCTGATTTCAGAAACGGAGGAGGTGTTCAGCTGTATTGTGTGTGGTCAGGTATCACAAGATGCCAGCGACCTGGAGAACCACTTAAGGAAGCACAAAGACTATTTCACGTACTGCTGCAACGTTTGTGGCCGCCGCTTCAGGGAGCCGTGGTTCCTCAAGAACCACATGAAGATGCATGGAAACAAGGTTGGAGCTAAGATCAAAGCCCAGCAGGACCTGGAAACTCCAGTCACTGTCAACGGTGTCATTCAAGAACAGCCTCTAGATGCTGTAATCACTATATACAAAATGTGTATGGTTTGTGGGTTCTTCTTTCCCGATCAAGATAGTTTGGCAGAGCATGGTAAAATACACAACCGAGAGGTGGAGAGTGGAAGAGATATTACCGAGACCGAGGATGTTAATGCAGAGTCCTCTGTAGAGCAGGAATCATTTCTACAGAGTTTAAAACTTCATCCCTGTTGCAGTGGAATTAAGGCACAGCCTGAAAGATCATCCAGATGGATTGCCCAGCTTGACCCTTTCAACACATACCAGGCCTGGCAGCTCGCCACAAAAGGCAAGATAGCGGTTGGTCCCAATAATGCTAAAGACATAGTACATGATGCCAGCACTGACAATGAAGACTGTGGCTCTGATAAGGAGGAGCTGAGTAATATATGGCCCGAGGGCCAAGCAGACAAGCCTATTAATAAAGAGGCTCTTGGGAAAGAGCTGAGGCCCCGCCAGAGCACAGTGGAGACCTCGTCACCTGAACCAGACCAGCGGCCTCTAATGCAAAAAGACAAGGACAAAGAGAGGCCAACCACCTGTGAGGACTGTGGGAGAAGTTTCAGGACCTACCACCAGCTAGTGTTACACTCCAGGGTGCACAAGAGAGAGCGGGGTGAGGAGAGCCCTACTGCATCTGTCGATGGCAAGCTGTCAAGAGCAGGATCGTTGGACAATGCTGAGGATGGTTCTGAGGACGGTTCAGAGGAAACCGCAGTGTCAGAATCCATTGGCTCAGGTAATGTGTGTGTGTGTGTGGGAGGGAGTGATTACTGACACCCATAACATACTGTATTTACTCCAAACATTATAGAGTCCTAAGAATCATTAATACTTTATGCTAATCTTTGTTAGTTAACAAGATCTCCCCCTGCTGTCCATTGTAAGAAATTGTATCTAATTTGTGCGGTCATTCTTTTTTTAATTTTTTTTTTAAGGTGAATATTGTTTTGAACGTTCCAAAGTTAAACCTAGACAATGCAGTTACTGTGGTAAATCATTCCGGTCAAGCTATTACCTCACCGTTCATCTAAGGACACATACAGGTAAGTTAAACATTAAATTGCAATTTTATTAGTAATCTTTCATTGGCTACCTTTGCAGTAATGTGGTTAACATTGGTATGACCCTATATTGCCGTATTTCAATTTAGAAATGTGCTGTATTAAATGTTTCTGTTCTTTTCAGGTGAAAAACCATACAAGTGTGCATACTGTGACTATGCTGCAGCCCAAAAGACATCCCTGAAGTATCACATTGATCGACGTCATAAAGACAAACCTTACGTGGAGATTCCCTGTAGACCTCTGCCTTTATTGTCCTCTCCTGGTGGCAAAGGTGTCAATAACAACGAAAAAAGCAGAGCTAAGCTGTGGGTGCCTGGACCCAAGACTTGTCTCGTTGGAAAACCAGAGAACAGATTTGATACCATAGACAAACCACCAACTGAAATGAATCCGGAGCATAAGAAATGTATAGCCAAGCCTGCCTTTTCAGTGACTGCAGATGTTGGCATAAAATGTCCTTTACCTGTCAACCTGAAAATGGAACCAGATGAGGTAATGGAAGAGGGCTTTGAAGCGCCATTGAACTTGTCCTTAAAATTGTCTATCTCCATCTCTGCCAGCTCTGACCTGAAACATGCGTTAACACCCATTGCCTGTGCATCCTGTACCTTTAAAACCCTGTACCCAGAGGTTTTGTCTATGCATAACAAGCTTCTTCATAAAGACAAGCCAGATGTCCCTACGAGGAATGGCTGCAGAGTCGGCCTGAAGCCAAAGCGTTTAACTGGCTGCCCTCCTGCTCTGGATGGGAATGACGTCACCCCACTCCCTATGATTGACAGGAGCCATCCCAGACGAACTAAGTCACCCACACCTCAGGCTGCCAAACCACAGGAGAAGACTCCCTCTGCCACCCAGCCTAATGTGCCTAAGTACTCGCCTATTCAAGTACATAGACAGGACGTTGTCCAGGAGGCCCACCGTTACAGACCACACATGGATTTCAGCCAGGACTCTCCTAGATTTACAGACGTCATGCAGAAACCCAGTACTAGTGCTAAGTATGTAATTGACAGACCTAGCTTGTCGGACAGAGTGGGAATTGGGGAGAGGAGTTACCCCATGAGATCAGGTGTTATTTGGCACTCCGATGCTGCCAGGATGTGCCTCTCCCGCCGCTTCGGGACTCTACCCCAGATGGACTTAACTGAGCCCTCCAGCAAGAGACTGAAGTACTCTATGCCTACAGGCAGGGAATCAGACACCATGGATAAACCTGGCTTCAGGATACCGTCAGTGGATGGATCCAACAGACTTCTCGGCACCGGGAGAGTTATGAAAAGTACATCACAAGGACCATCTACTTCCACAGCCTCTGAGGCTGGTGTGAAAGCCTCAGCCCCAGGTGTTGGAGGCAACACTGACTGGAACATGATCAATATCCTGCGTTCATGCACCCCTGGTGACCTGGCATCTCTCTACCATAGCACAGCAACACACCCTAGTCATGGAGGCCTAGCCAATCTGAGAGCTGGTAAGTATTTAAGATGGCTAAAGGGAAATATGTGTTGATGGTTCAAAGCAATATTTGTTAAATATAGGTTAAATTCTCGACACTCGAGCTTTCTTACATTTAAGTTTGCAAACTGCTATTCAGTATAAAATAATCCTTATTTACAGTACCTCATGAACCATTGACCCCCTTCCCTCCTCCCCTATACAGCAACCCACCATTGCTGTAAATTCCTTACAGTATATCTTAATGTGTTTAACAGTGATTGATTGCAACATTGTGACTCCTCAGGGGACAGAAGTACACTCTATCCACACTTGCCCGCTCTGCCCAACTTGCAGAGAAGAGACCACTCAGGCCCGTTCCATAATGAACGCTATGGAGCTACAGACAAAGGTATCTGATATTTAACTGAAGGTGCCCTACTGGTTGTGAGACCATATTCGTAATGTTTGTCAGACCAGTTATACTACATTACATTTCTTTAGTTTATATTTAATATAAAAATGGCATAAGAAAAACATTTCGCATAACCTGCTGTCATCTCTAATTGGACAGGTGTAATTAAATTTGATACATTACAATTTTTTGTGCACAACTTTTCAGTGAAATGTTGCCTAGCTTGCATATACTGATATTTCTCCCTCTCCAGTGCTGTCTCAACAGTTAAGAGGTGTTTATTTGTTTAAATATACTTCTGAGATTACATTGAACATTTAAAAAATTGATTCAGTCATCTGAAATGTTCAAAAATATTGTAGTCTGATATGATTATGTTGATACTGTGCAGGTAGTAAAGGAGCACTATTTTTTTTCTTTTTCTCAAGGCACTGAAATGTAGGGATCTATTAACTAGCTAAATAGCTGATTAAATATCTTTAAAAGGTCCAGCAGATTAAAATGAGAGAAGTGACTGTGTTCAAGGGGTCTACCTCAATATATAGACTTATAGTTACTTTTGTAAAGCTGCTGTAAGTATCATGTCAACTCAGCCTGCATGTACTGTATACATAATCTAGGCTAGGCTGCATGTTTTGTGCAAGTTAAGTAGTTCACTGGATGAACACCAGTGTCTGTAGTGCCTCAGACTACATATGGTAATACTGGCTAACTATTGGGGTCATTCAGTTCACATGTTTCATAAGCTGAAACGTAATTTCATTTTTTATTGTGAACAAGATGATGATAATTACAACACCACAACTGGAAAACAGGGATTGTTATTGTAGCGGATGGTAACCATCTGCTACTAGGTTGCATATATATGCTGTAAACGTGTACCAAATATTAGAGTTTCTATTGGTGTGTGTAAAGTGGGCAAAGTATACTTTTGAACCTTGCATTTGCACATTATTCAGGAAATTGTTTATGCAGAATCCTGGAAGTGTTGGGAAGTTACTGTAAATAGTGTTGACTGGTCATAAAGTGGCCTTTTAGACCCAGTAAGACAACCTGGTTTAAAAAAAAAAAAGATGTACAATGGCCTTGTTGGCTCAATCTATTATACACTGTGAAAGAGAGAATGTCTACCTCTCAGGTTGTGATATGTACTAGCAATTGGGATATGTCCCGTGTGTAATTTGCTAAACTAATTGGCCATTTTTGCCACTTTGTGTTAAGTTATTTGCTTTTTGGGTTTGTCTTTCACAAATGTGTAGCCTACCTATGTAAACCTGAGAGGAGGAGAAAAAAAAAGTTAGAGCTTTGTATGATCTGTTACAATAATAAAGTGAGAATTAAGGTATTTTGTGGCGGTGCTTATTTATGAATCAAACAACTTGCCCAAATGTTTCTCATTTTCTGAAAACCATTAAATTGTAAGTGCACCCTAAAATGTTTTTTGAGCTATAAACAAAGTAAAGGGATTTCTGATGAGACACAAATGCTGGTGTTATTATTGACAAAATTACTGTATTTATACAAATCGGCATTTTATGGGCTGAAAACATAAATACATGTCATATCCGTAAAAAAAAAAAAAAATCAGGTCCTGGCGTGCGCACACACACACACACACACACACATATAATTATATACATACATATATACAGTAAACCTATGTTATCGGGTACAGTTGGTAAATTGCATTTACCCGAGAATCATAGCATTTATGTCAGACCAGACCCAGATCCGAGTCAAACACTCAATAGTTGGACCCGTGAAGACCTCTTACGCGGTGTCCTCCTCTCAGCCCCTCCTCTCCCCTCACTCGGCTCCTTGAAGCATTTTTCAAAGTTGTAGTGCAGGGGTGCCCAACCCTGGTCCTGGAGAGCTACCGCCCTGCATGTTTTAGATGTCTCCCTGCTCCAACACACCTG
>JAODUK010040225.1:0-20891 GCA_027564635.1 Typhlichthys eigenmanni
CGACGCTACATTTAGCAAATCGACGTATTAAGTAACCGGTTACGTCGGTTACGTCGACTAATCGTCCCAGCACTAATTCACAGTAACCATAACTATAAAAGATGAATCCCAGTACATACACATGTATGAACCTGACAAAGCTAAAATATACAGTATTGACTTGAGGGTATGTCCGTTGGTGAAAATGATTTTTGCTGCGTTCACATGGAACACGGCAGACGGCAAACACTTTCTGGACTGCACGGCATGAATGTCCAACAGAGTGGCAGTTGCTATGACGTTTACAAATAATTTAATAAAAATCTGTTCAACACAGTTATTTAGTAGCAACTGTTTTATGTAATTTATTGTATCTAGTATGCTATTGTTGTTGCACCAAAAGTATTACCGTCTCGTTGTCTATGTTTTCTCCGTGTGTGAGGGAGCTTCGAACATCCGGTTTTGCAGTCGTGGAGGACGGCAAGGAGTTTAAATTTTTAAACTTTCAACAGCATGTCGTTTGCCGTTGCCGGCGTTTGCATTTTTTGCCGGTCACCACTGATTTTGCCGCCATGCTCTCGTCCGCTTACACGATATCCGGTTTGCCGTCTGCCGTGTTCCATGTGGACGCAGCATAAGATAATCACGTAAATACAATTCTAAATGCACAGGCAGTTCTGTGCCAGCTCAATGGGGTAAGTAGAATAATCACGGAGACTTGTTCAGTCTGCGCCATGGTATAAGCAGTATTGCAGCATCTCTGTTGGCCGCGTTCAGAGCTAACTTGATTAAAAGCGCTGGCCTGGGCGTTTTTCATGTAGAGAAAAAAGCAGCTGAAACGGTTGTTATGGGAAACACCAGGTCTCACTACGCACTTGTGATTGGTCAAGTGTCAAAAAAGAAGTTGAACTGTTCTCAACTGAAAAACGCGGCCTTAGTCTGGCTTTTAAATGTTTTCATTGACACTCCTTGTACGTACAGTAAGTCAGGACCCTGCCCCTCTTGGTGTTGCAGCTGTGTGCAGGATCTGTGAGCTGGCCTATGAGAATAAGCCAGCCTTTCTGCAGCACATGAAGAACATCCACAATCCTGGAGAGATGCCCTACATCTGCCAGGTACTGCAGGCCGATTGAGCTTAGTTTATTCTTTTTTCTTAGGTATAAATATGTGTTATGCTTTCTTTCCATTTATGTTTAATATTGTGAGTCTGGTCACCCTCCTTAACTCTTGCCCAAAAATGTATCATCTTAGTAAACTATAATATAGAGAAATATAGGTAGTTTTTTGTTTTTCGTTTACAGTTTGAGTGGGATAAAGCATTGTAACTATCATTTAGAGGGCCACACAGATCTTTAATTATTAAATGTTTAATTTGAGAGCAAGAGCACGGTATCATATTTAGAAATCACAAAGGTAATTTATCTTCAGTACTGTCAAAAATACAGACTTGTACAGATTACAGATTTGGCGGCCTGAATATAGCCAAAGCCTCCAACAAATGGTGTCTTTTTAACGTTGGCCAGCTGGATTGGTTTTCTCACTTGCCACGTATTATGGAATAATTACATTATGTTCTGTGCTATCTTAATAGGATGTGCAGTTCTAAAAAAATTATTTTGACAAGTGACAGTTGCCCATTGCACATACATGTTGCTTCCACTAAAACACCCTGTGGTCGACCCTTCTAAGACCGTATGACTCAGTTTGCCAAGAACCCTTACTTAATTTCTGCAGTTCTTTAATGTTCAAGTTACAGTTTATATGTTTGTCCATGTTCGCCCGTTACAGGTGTGTGGCTACCGTTCCTCCTACCACTCCTCTGTCCTTGCCCACTTCAATGAGGCTCATGCAGACACGTGTTATTTTCTGTGCCCCTACTGCCTCAAAGTGCTTCGCAACAGCTCCATATTCCAGAACCACTACGCCAAGCATCAGGTACACACACACGCACACACATATAGACATACAGTATATAGACCAGTGATTTCTGTATTGATATATTGTTCTCTCTCTGTGTGTGTGTGTGTGTGCCTGCGCGCTCAGAGGAAGGAGGCATTTGCCTGTGACAAGTGTCGTCTCAGCTTCCTGTACTACATAGAGCACAAGGTGCACTCCAACCAGCACCACCTTACGCACATCAAACCAGCCCAGCTCAACGGACTCAAGCCAGGCACCACGGTAGGCTTGGAGTTTATATATATATTTATATATATACATACTGTGTGTGTGTGTGTGTGTCTGTTTGACGGCACAATAACAATTAGTGACTTGTATTCTTTTGTTGAATTGATTTACAATAAAATAATAAATAAATAAAACATACACAAAATACTATTAATATACACTTGATTTGGCTGTAAAATGTCAATATACTGTACTATTCAATGGACGTTTTGCCAGAGGCAAGCTAATGACTAATCAGAAGGCTGAAATGTCGCTATGCGCCACACTTTGTCGGATTAAACGATCACTTCAACTGGAATCACTGTCTCTCCATCAAATCTGTTTATATTAAACTCATATTTGTTGTGAAAATGTACTGCTGCTACTGTATTCTCCCCTCAGTCGTAAGTTAAAACATTTAGGAGCGCAAACAAAAATATGGGAGCACAGTCTAAATTCTATTTATTAAGGGTGAGCATAACCGTTCTGCAATTATTCACCTTTTAGTATTTTGTTTTCGTTGTATGTTAATCTCAATAGTATGATTATTATATTTAATGTGGAGGTATTCAAGGTAGAGAAGGACAACCAGCATAACTAGGCTAGAATATAGACATTTGAGCAAACCTAACTTTGAATACATCTTGAAAAGTTAGGCTATACAGATATATTCTTACAACTTCCTATTTAGATTAATAGCCATGTGAAACTGTAAACTGTTACTGTACTATAGAGATCATATTGTGACGGCATACAATGTAGCTTCACGTGAGTGTACGGTAAACACAGGTTTTTACAATAATTGCACAAACGTGCAGCACAATTTAAACGCTGGCTGGTGGCGTGAGCGCAGCCACACGTCCACCTCTAACCTTACGAGCATGAATCGTTCACTGGCTTTTTGTGTCTTGCCTGCTAGCTTTAGCTAGCTGTGATGACGAGGTAGCTAATATGGGAGTGTGTTTGAGACCCGATTTGAACAGCTGAACACACTTTCGTATGTGCGTGGATGGAGTGTAGTTATGGTAACACCTAACAAAATTGTGCACTCACCCTGTTGGAAGTGGAACCATGTTTGGAACAGGTATCCAGTGCGCGCCGGATGGTTGTCCTTGTGCATGGGGATTTCTAACAACTGAGCATATTAGAGATGCGAACATAGTGGCTAGAAGTCACTCGCACAAAGTGGGCCTACATATTTTTTCATGTTCGCACACCAAGATTTTTTGTCGCATTTGCGAGTGAAATGGTTGCACTGTATAACCCTGAAGTTGACTGCTGCGCCCGTCATTCAGTGACAAATAGCTTAGTGAAATACCGGAAATACGTTTTTAAATCATATCACGTTATTGAAAAAAATGTATATCGCGGTGTATATATTGATAGTGATTTATTGTCCAGCCCTAGGCGCTTCTGGCGAAAGGTCCATTAAGCCCCTACGGACAAAGGATTTTGCAATGCATTGACATCACATCGGTTATCAAAATGATGTAGGGATGTGTTAGCTTACGTGTTAGCTAGCGTGTGTGTGATTGCTGCTGCTGTTGTGCGTGTGTGTGTGTGTTCCAATATATAGCGCTGTGCTTTTTTTTCTATCTGAGCTTGGTTGTTTGTGGGGAAATGTGCGATTGTTGGTGTGTACCTCTCCTCCAGGTGACTGTCAGATCCTGCTCGGTGGTTGGGGGGCCTTTGCCAGATGGAGTGAGCAAAAAGGAGATCCCTATCTCCCAGGTTGGCAGAACTTATTGTCCAACCCATGCACTGCAATTATTGAGTCACTCACTGGGTGGCGCACAAGAGCCAGAAAGACGAGGAGTTTTTGGAGTCTGAGTCCAAAATACATCAAGCCATTTATCTTGTCTGACCAAATAAATATTTTGTCTAATTGACTAATAGTAATAATAGTAAATACATTTTATTTATAGGTGCTTTTCAAAAAACTCAAGGACACCTCACAAAGTACACAATATAAACCTAGCTACAATTCAGTTTTAAACAAGTCAATTAAAAAGGATAAAAATATGTAAAATTAGTCAAATGAGTAGTTTTTTGAATAGTTGTTTTTCTGTTGGATTTAATGGTGGTGAGCGAGTCAATGTTACGGATGTTTTGTGGGAGAGAGTTGCAGAGTTCTCGGGGTCATACACCGTTATGATCATCATGAATTAATCTCTATCCTAAAGTGTTTTGTTGCGTTTCAGGTGATCCAGGTCCATCCCAGTACCAGTCCTCAAGAAGCCCATAGGGGGATATGTGTTGAAAACATGCACCCCAAATCCATAAAGAAGAGGTATACACAATTAGAAACGCTTAAAATAAAACAACTATTGCAAATAGAATATGAAGATGTGCTTTTTTTTTTTTTTTTTTTTTTTCTGGAAGTGGGATTCCGATCTGTACTGATAAACTGAACTGGACTGTAACCAGGTTAAAGCTCTGTTTAGATTAACTGGACAGTAAATTGTAGGGCTGTGCAAAGAAATCAATATAGCTGAGTATTGCAATATTATTAATATTATTCTATTTATAAAATTAAATAAAAAAAACTTCATGAAGATATACCGAACCAAACAGGGAATAGAAACACTAAATGTAGGCTATAACTAAGTAATCGAGTCGTGTTTAAAACAGATTTAATAATGTCCTTCAGTTTCCATCTTCTGCTGTAGCTATAAGACTGTTGCATTCTGGGACCAGGTATGTTTGTCAATATTTCAGAAGAGAGCATTATAAATACTAAGAGCACACACAGACATTGTATGTAATGTGATGCGTATGGTAACGTGACCTGCTCAGGAAAAAGCTCAGGATTTGTATTGTTAGGTCCTTGCCTTGGTTAGGGTGGTTTCAACAGGTTAACATCACTTGGTGAACTGACTTCCATTCCTCTGTCTGCAGTGCACCAGCTGCGTCCAGCTGCGTGGAGTGTCTCCTTCCTGTTGCGGAGTACACCAAACATTTCCTTATGCGAACACGCTGCTCTCTGTGCACATACGTCACCTGCTGCTCCAAGGCTTACACCAGCCACATGATAACGTAGGTCTCTCGCACGCACGCACGCACGCACGCACACACACACACACACACACACACACACACACACACACACACACGCACACACACACACACAGTTGTGGGATGAGCAGGTACTGTTTTAATGTGCAGGGTGGTTTCTAAACCAGTAGTTAAATTCCGGTAAAGAATAGCATTGTATATATTGCATTGGGAATATTGGTGGCTTTCTTTCTGCTATTTGCTTGCATTGTTGCTCATCTAGGCTAATACTTTGCCCTGGCATTCATAAATCAAATGGCACACCAAATGTACTGTATCTTGAAAAATATGAATCTGATAAACTCTTAATTTCTTCCACAGCAGCCATGCAGATCCCAGCACTACCACTCAATACAAGTCCCTGTACCAGTTGTACCCAAGGTAACCAGTGATTTACAGCTATTGTATTGCTTCTGTTTGTGCAGTTTGTGTTAGCGCTGCCAGTTTGACATTTTACCTGTCTAATACAAGCCAGTTGGTCCTGAGATGGGGATGGGCCTAGCCACAGTTAAATTTCACTGTGAGAATCCGTCTGGAAAGCCTAGAAATTATTTCAAATGTGTCCGAGTAGCAGCTGATCGTACCAATCAGCGTCATATTGATAGCTATACATTACAGGCGTGGTTTAAGTTTGCCGACGTTGAAAACGACCAGATGTCATTTGCCTTGAGCGCAAAGTAGGCTACTTGCCGTTTTTCTTTTGGACGATTTGGTACGATGCCAAAGTATCGGTTCTCGTGACATCCCTGATCAGAATTGACTCACCATTGTATACATGCAGCGTTTTATGTCCCGGTCACTATTGAGTCCTAATAACTGCCAGGAGGCGTTTCAAACATGGCTACGGGTTGCAAGACTTGCCCACAAGGGCTTTGCTACATGGGTGTTTGAGGCGAATGTGGTGGACATTTTAAATATAGTTTTTAGTGCCTCTAAAATGTTTGGTTCAGCCAGTGCCCTTACACTGCTGTCAGCAGTGTACATGCTGGTCAATGCTGGAGCAACCTATAGTATCATCTGATTAGTCAGTCCGTTTTTACGGCAGGGCATTCCAATCGAATCCCGTCCAAAAGTACATTTCCCACCCTGACCCTCTTGCAGTGGAATGTCTACACACCACAGCCTTGAGCGGACAGGCAGTATAAACATGGCAGTGTAACAGTGTTGTTTGCTGTTCCAGGCTTCCAAGCAGACTGAGGTGTGTCTCGTGTGGGTTTACAAGCAGCATTGGAGACATCATGGCCAACCACCTCATGGCCAACCCCCGGCATTCTGCTAGTAAGTGCACACGCACACACACACACACCTGCACGCGCACGCGCACACACACACGCAACATACAATTTATCAACCCAATTTTTATATAATAATTTGTATAACCTCTACCTCTTATAAAATATGCCGTCACACACAGAATTTTACTTGGAAGGCACATTGTAGGTGCAGCTATATTCATTTTTTAAATAATGCTATTTAATACCAGAGCAAGAACAAGATAAAAAGGATCCTATGGAACACTTGGTGAATGGAGAAATGGAGTTGCACAAACCACACAGGTATAACTGGATTCAAAATCATATCTACTGTATGTTAAATATTGTTTTATAACAGCCCACCCCGCACCCCTGTGTCTTGCCTCAGCGCGCCAGGTACGAGGGCCGATCGCAAGGCGTCTCAGTCCTCGGTTCGGGACGGGGCCTTCGTGCCAATCCACCTGCTCACCGGTGGCACCCGGTCCACCCAGCTGTCGGTCCAACGCCTCTGCTCTGGGCGGCGCTCGCGCCTGTGCTCCTCCCACGCCGCTACCATCCGGATCCTGAGGCCACGCCAGGACGCCGTAGAGGTGAGCAGCGGGACGACGGAGGACTCTTTGGCTGCTCCACCGGGGTACCGGGGGTTTGCTCGGAGCGTGGTAGCGCAGTGTTCTCCCATTTAGTGCCGTGGATAGGATGCCCAACACTGGTTACAATGTCCTCACCAACCACCCTCCACTCTATCCCTGCCCTCCCAGGTGGTCAAACCCCTGGGCCAGGACCAGCTGCAGGCGGTGCTGTACGCTCTGTGCAACGGGCTGCACCAGACGGCCTGCAGCTTCCACACGGAGCCGGCGCTGATCCGGGCGTGGACGCTGCAGCAGCAGCAGAGAGCCCAGTCCCGCTGGGAGTGGCACTGGAACACGGACCAGGTGGCACAGTGGGTCCTGACACAGCGAGAGCAGCAGGTGGGCCAAATAATCACCAGAGGAGCAATGTGACTTTCTGCCACTAGGTGTCGCACCAGCGTGTCAAACCAAGACGAGCATGCATACATTCTCGCACGCACGCTGTATTACAACACACACACACACACACACAGGGTAGTGTGATGGCGTTCTCTTCTATGTCTGTACATACTGTAGGTAAGAGTTGTTTAATAATATAGCATAATGTTTAACCCTCGCGCTGTCTTAAGGCCGAAATGACCCACGAGGACCATAATGCTCTCCTCCATTCCATTGCCTTCGCTGCCGGCTCCCCGCTACGATCGGAGGAGGGGGGAGGGGCGGCCGGGGTTGGTGAAATCGTGACGGAACTAGCCCTCTCGTGCCCCGCGATAATTAGCGTGGAGGCGGAGCCGGCGAGTATGCAATATATTGACGAGGAGTAAGGACAGCGCGAGGGTTAAAAGGAATAAAATCACAAATCACCTTTGAAATTGTACAGGTTTTTATGCTGCTTTCACTGTTAACCACATGGTAACAAACCACGGAGAAGGAACAGGATTGTGGGGTGCAAAGTGCTCTTGTACACTTGTGGGTTTAGTTTTGGAGAGCAGTGGCTTTGGTCACGGTGTCCTGCCGTCAACCCAAGCCTCTTCAGTAGACCTAGAAACCTGTGTGTCATTTTCACGGGGTGTCCCTGCCCAAATAGGGTCTTCTGGCTCTAGCCGATTTTCGTTGTGAGAAAACATTCATGGCCATTCATCATTCATGGTTTGTAATATTCTCCGCTACACGGTCTGTGATTAACTCATGTTGCAAACGTACATATTGAAGAAATATACATTATTCCATTGGATAACACTTGTGCTTGGAAATTGCAAGATGGCTAAGTAGGTAAAGTAAGCACTTTGCTACATGCAAGCTACTGGATCACTCCAGCGCATATGCAGCAAAACACATCACTCAAAGGGCAAAGAGAAGGGGTACAGTATGTCTGTATTAATTTTACAACGTTGGTATTCTTCTTCAAGGATTACCAAAATAGTTCTGCATGGGGTGACGTGCATTCATTGACATGTATGAATAAGTGCCAAATGAAAGCTTTTACCGAATACAAGGATCTCCCTCCCTGTCATTTGTTCAGCTACCAATCGACGAGGAGATCCTTCTCCAGATGGCCATGAAGATGTTGGGTCGTGCTAGTGACCCAACAGAGCCCTACGAGTGGGCCGTGAATCTGATCCTGCACCACAACCTCAGCCTACAGTCCTGTGTGCTTGGGGAGAGGACACTGTTGCCGAGAAACCTCCACAACAAAGCATGCTCCTTCACCAGCTTCCTAATTGGAGAGGTATGCACAAATGTGTTTCACGATGTACTATGTCGGACTCATTTTATGTTTTGACCATTTGTTGTTGGCGCTTCATGTGACGGAACACGTTAATAGTGAATTGGCTTTCCAATTCCTTTTGTATAAATGTGTTTCACTTTTTTACACGTTTGACGGCAATAGCCTCAAACATGCGCCTCTGGTAACTACAGATTAGACAATCCTTCCTTTACAGAACTGCGCCAGCTAAACCATACTATAGACTTAAGATGTCTAGTGTATTTCTATTAGTTTAAGGTCTTGGCTCTGGCTGAGCCATTCCAAAATGACTGTGTTTAAGCCATTACATCATTAGGTTTTTGATTAAATCCTACAATTACAATGTGGCAGATGTTATGATCCAAAGTGACTCACAGTGAGTAAAAATACAAGTATTATAGAGCAGATTGCAGGTCTTTAATTATGCTTACAGGTAGGCTTATCAGAGGGACACCAATACAGTTTGGCTTGCCGGTGACCAACTTAAATGTGAGCCTATCCTGCTATGTGTTTCTTTCTATGTGTTATATTTATGGCTGGTGTGAATCTAATGTTCTGACATTAGCAAATATGCAGTATGTCACCTTAAACCTAGATGCATTTTTATCACCCAAATAAACTCCAAATTGATTTCTGGTTAAATACAGGCTTTCAGTATGATATTATGTCAAATAACTTAAGTTATTTAACATTGGGCATGTCCATTAACTATAGGCTGTTAGCATTTCTTTTGAGGATTTAATGGTGTGTTGATATATATATAAATATATTATGCTTAAGGAGCCATGCTACCCTTGATGACTGCTAATGCCAAATAATGTTTTAGTCTGGTTGTGTCTCTTTAGACAGGTATATGGCTTCCTCAGCTACTGACAAATGCACTTAATGCTGTAAAATGCCTGCAACAGAATGGAGTGGAGGTTCTGGCTGTAACCGATCATCCCTCCCTTACGAAAGGTCAAGATTCAGGGGTTCCGGCCCTACACTATGGGTGCCATGGATGAATTACTGGTCTTCACGGACCCGGCCCAGTTTGCTACAGAGGCCCCATCGGCCTTACAGCTGTTTGGAACGTCCCAGACGCCCCCCTTCGAAATCGTCCTGTCTGGGCTGGCTGACGGCACCTTCTTCCACCCGCTGCTCTTTGTCAGGTGCGAGTCAACCGACCTGCCGGAGGGTTTCCCTGACAACGTGTTGCTGGAGGCCCGACCTGACGGCTTCACGGACGAGCAGCGTCTAGACTTCTGGGTGAACAAGGTCTGTCGTCGTTTTTCAAACCTGTGTTATTTGAACATTATATAGAGGAGACAGACCACTGTAAAGACCCTCAATAGAACTCTATGGGAGAAGTACCAGAGACATTATATAGAGGAGACAGACCACTTTACAAATTCCATGTGAAATGATGGAAAAGAAAATAGCCAATTGGATGCTTTATAACTGGCAAACCTTAACTGATTTAGCCAGAGCGATGGAAATAACAGGTCCATTAGACTGAACAGAGATGACGCAACTCTTCCTTTACATGGCTCTGGGTTTAGCCAATCGTGTGGTTGCCATGATGCAAGCTGACAGTTGCCCACGTGTAGTAGAAAAATAACATGCGTTGGGAATAAGATGCTTTTTAAAACCATATTTTTGGGCAAAGTCACCACACATTTTAAGCATTGTTTTTGATCATCAGATTTGACTGATGATCCTATAAATGCAGTTTTTATGACCCGTTAACCATTGAAAGTGTCTCTATATTCATTTGGATATGGTCTTCTTAATAACTGCCCGGGAGCGTTACCAAGATGGCTGCGGATCGGCCAGACCTGCCTAATAAGGACTTTGGCGTTAATGTTCTGTAAATCACTGTTTTACCTCCTGAAGTTGTGGAGGCCCCACGTAAATGGCCGGGGCAGAGACCGGGGCCTGCTCATTGTCGATGCCCACCGCGGCCACCTGACCGCCGGCTTCCTGGGCGCCCTGAACTCCACCCACACTCTGCCAGCCATCATCCCCGTTGGCTGCTCCAGTCACCTGCAGCCCCTGGACATCTCCGTCACTCCGGTGGTCCGAGAGTTTCTACAGGTACGGCGCTATGGTGATATACACTGAAAAGACAGAACATTGAAATAGGTGTTAATGTTGTGGCTGACCAGTATATGTCAGTGGCCAGAGACCAAGGGTTAGGGTTCATACATTAATAAGCAAAAGAAAACCGTAGTCTACAGAGATGTGAAAAACGTTGCTAAGGTCAATGTGATGTGAGGTCAGTGTGACCCTATATCGTCGAGCTTTCGACGATTCAATCTAAGGAGCCTGATTCGACCGCCAATCTGTCAAATCGTTATAAGTATAGACTATTAGCATTTCTTTTGAGGACTTAATGGTGTGTTGATATATAAATATATTCTGCTTAATTATGTCAAATCAGTATGAGACAAGGATAATTCCATTCCGACTATATAGGGATGTTCATTGGTTTCTCCCAATATAACATGACACAGACTGGTATAATAACTATCAGTCTGTAATGTTAATGAAACAGCAGGGGTTACTAATTTTCTCTGAACCTCTTCACCTCTGCATTGTATTGTATCATTGTTTTATTTAACTAACGTGATGCTGAACCTCTTCACCTCTGCATTGTATTGTATCATTGTTTTATGTAACTAACGTGCTGCTGAACCTCTTCACCTCTGCGTGCCTCTAGGCTCGGTGGTCCCAGCTGTTGTCTCAGGGTGGTGCTGAAGGTTTGTGCCTGAGGCAGTTGGCGCTGACTTTAGCATGCTGGCTAAGCGAAGTCGCCACAACCCTGAGGGAAATGCCACACATTCTATCCAGGTGGGTTTGTTTGTTTTCTCCCCCCCAATATTACATTCAGCATTTTGGAAAACACACCCACACACACATGAAAACCCAGGTTGTCATAGCCATTGGAAATGGGGGGCGCCCCCCCCCCCCCCCCCCCGAATGCTTCTGGGCTCGGCAACTCGGGTATCGTAGACAAATCAGTTTCCACACTATGAATTACGACTTTGTTTGACCGTTCAAAGATATCACGATATTTCCAATAGCACTTGAAGGAGGCATAAAGGCCCAGGCATACTTGCGCTTGATGTAAATTGCCGCTCACACACAGTAGTTTGCGCACCTCAAGTCTTCTGTCCACGCGGACATGTGCGTGTTTATTGCGCATGTGTGACAGACTTAGACATTGTTAATGTTTTAAATGAGTATTGTAGCTGAAGACGGTTTTATGTTTGTTTTTACTCTATTCATTTTCCAAAAGTAATTGTTTCCAGAGGAGAGAGGTTTTGGGCTCCCACTTCAGTCTTAATCCTGTGTGGTACGTGGAAAAAACGCTATTCTAACGTTGTTGTGGCGTCACCTCCCCAGGTCTTTCAGCATTGCTGCTACCACGACGACCACACAGGACGAGGAGCGGCAACGCGAAATGGTCCAGGAGCTGACCGAGGCTCTCGTGGGTCTGCCGGAGCCTGACGGCCATCCAGAGGAGCTGAAGGACGTGGTCATGGGAGGAGAAGAGGACAGGGCGGCCTCAAGTGACGCCACTGTAGGTGTGAAGCGCAGGAGCCAAGATACACTGCGAGCGCTGTTTCTGGAAGACGATGACCTCCGCTCTTTCCATGGCTTTGAGGAGACGGAGGGACTCGGCCACACTAGAGAACCCCATCTCACAAACACTGATTCAGAGTGATCAGGAGAAGCACAAAGAACATGATGGAATATTGTCTTTCTCAAAGTCACAACTCTGAAGTTTTACATTCAAAGTGGTCCTCTTCCGGTAGGAACAATAGCAAACTTTGTCCTCGAGAAGAGGCCTATTTTTTTACTAGATTCACCTTATCGAATGCATGATTTTCTGTGGAGGGACGTCTTATCTTATGTGTTACAATGAAACGGACTACTTAACATATCTAAGATTGTGACAGCTTGTGTAATAAACCATTAAATCTTAAACGAGACACATTATGTACATTTTCAAGTTGTCACAGTTCCCTGATGTCTTGATGTCACTTCTTAGACATGCTTTGGTCCAAATAACACATGCAAGTACAACAGCACTCTCTCAATCTAGTTTGCTTGGGTGTGTCTAAATCCACTTCGGCTAGTAAAGGCGGGAACACTGGTTGCAGTGCCAGGGACCTGGTTCACATGGGTTTGTTCTTACTTCATTATTTACGACTGTATTGGGCATAACAAACTATTAGGGCTGGGCGATATACCGGTATATCGGAATTTTTTCAAAAGAGATAAAATAAGACAATATTGTTTATATCGATATAGTTATATTATGCATTTATTCATTACTTTTTCGATTTGTTCGTCTCTCCCTCCATGCCTGCACTTAGTGCGTTCAGAGTGTCAAAGGGGCGGAGACACCAGAGAAAGCTCACATGTCAATTATTGTCGCTAAAAATAAAAAAATGTCACATTTCCATCAGGTTTCCTGCTTTTTCTATATACCTGAATATTTAGCCCACTTTACAGAAAATACCCATATATATATATATTGTGTATCGGTATTCAACCTAAATATATTTTTTGGTCCATATCGCCCAGACCAACCAACTATGCACAAAAACATAAGGACTAATGGGACACCTAATGGGATGAGCTTGGACGTGTGGTTAGTGCCAGAGTGACCAACACAACCACGTTGGCTGACTTGCGACAAATGCTGGTTGAACAATGGGATGCCATCCAACAGCAGTGTGTGAACACCAGGCTGGTCACCAGCATGAGGAGGAGGTGCCAGGCTGTTATGGCTGTGTATGGTTCTCCCGCACGCTACTGATGCTCCTGTTCGTTAAATTAATACATTGTTAAATTGCCAATATGTCTTGTTTCTCTTGACTTCAATCATCCAATCCACACTAAAGAAAAGCTGCTTGGCACGGTCAGATTTGGCATACTTTTCATGGGCGTAACCCACTCAGCTCTGATGGTCATCCCACAAATTAATGTTCCTTATATGTGGCACCATTTAAAAGGGAAATGGCCAGGCTTTACAATGGTATAAGACCTGTGGCCAAGAAGCATTGTTACAACAAAGAAATAACTTGTGTTGTTTAGAATAAACCAATTAGTCGTCCAGTGTAACTTGGGGGTATTGCTTGCACCTTAGCTGATTGATGTCACTGGACTTGCCAAGTTGTAAGAAGGAATGCTCCTCATTAAGACCAACAGGTGCTGAAGTAAGCGCCACTGAATTTGCTATTTCAGAAATAGATCCTCCTGTAGATGCTCTTTACATAATGATGTTTAACCTGATAGTGTGGCCAATTTGTCTGGCTGCTTTTGCTTTGGATAATAATCTGGTTTCAGAAAACGTTTTCGGTGTGCACTGTATTCACCCTGCCCCTCTTTAAAGACGTTTGCTGCAGTTTGGCGCTGGAAATAAAAAAACACATTTTATGCAATATATATATGGGACAAAATATTGCTTTATTATAAGTGACAATAACACCTACATTGATGACATTTATCCCTAGTCCAAACCCATTTAAAAAAATGCCAGAAAGTCTCAAATCTCTAAAAGGTATAGTAAGATATTCTGGAGAAGCTTGTTGATATTTGATCTCGGCCAAAACAGAAACACCTCTCCTTTCAATGACATAGGGTGCTCCCTCAGGAGCTCCGCGGCACACATTGGACACGCTTTGTGAAGGCTAGGTTACTGTTTTATGTGGTCTGCACCACGTTGTTTATGTTCCTATTTATGGAGCCATATTTTATCAGCACGCACAGAGAACATTAATATAGCAAAACGCAAGGAGATATGTGGTGAAGTTAACAAAAAGGGCAAGCTACCAATCTCTTACTATACCTATAAATTCCATAATGGTACACATATTGGTCTTACATTAGTTACACTGTTTCAGCACCATATGTGAAACTTATAGTCAAACTGCAGTTTTCAGTTGACAGTCTACGAGTACTACTAGGTAGTACTGCATAGCGTACAGCTTTCAGTGTGACCAACTGTGGAAAGCATATGACATATGACAGTGATCAGTGTTCCAGTATATGTAGAGTTGTACATCGTTGGGTCTTCTGGCCTTCCTTGAAAATGCAAATAAAAATGACTATAAAACATGTGGTTGTCCACTCAAGTATTTAATGTATTTGCGAATTTCTAAAATGCGCATACGGTTCCTTTTAACTTCATCATCCTGGATCTGCATGAATGCACGCAAAAAGAAATACGTTATTTAGTACACAACAAAGTGGAAGAAAAGAATGTTTTTGCTTGTTTTGTTACTTTCAATTCCATACCGCTTTAACGAGAACCTCCATCCAAGTTCTAGCATTCGTCATCAACTCGTCCTCACGATTGTAAATCTTCAGTTGCAGAGTATCGTGTAAGGTTGCAATGTCACTCAGAATGGAGCTTTTGTCTCTAAAGAGCTACAAGGATAAAACCCAGTCAGCGTACATAAAACTAAACTTCCATGAGCCGTGTACCCTCCACACCATTCGTTGCCACAATATATTTGCATCAACTTAATCAGTGCTAGGGGCACTTTTGTGTTAGCCTCGTCAAACGGCAAAGTCGAACTGAAGCTCGCAAAGCCAGTTTGACTGCCTGGGCATCTTGAAATCACTGTGCTCGAGTCCGATCCGCATTGGCTCTAACCAATCAGCATCGTGCTGGCAGCTATGGGCGTAGTTTGGGTGACGTTAACCAACAATCAACGTCAGTTCATCCAATCTCCTGTCAAGCGTTTTTTTGAACGTGTCCTTTTGGAAAAAGTTTCAATAGACAGCTTCCCAGATGGTTGTGTGCAACAAACCAGATCAGATACTTTTTTATTGAAGTTTTCACACACGACAATAAACTCCCCAGTAAACCATGAACAACATCAGATACTAACCTGTCTCACGTCATCTGATATATCCTCATTCTTTGTCACTCTCTCCAGGGTTGCCTTGGCAATGTCCTTGATCTTCTCATGGTAGAGAGTCTCTAGATCCCGACACTGAGTAAATGTATGGCCGAGTCAAAGAAACTAATACAGTTTAATAAACTGTTAATAATACAGATAATGAGAACATTGTCTGTATTGTAACTGTAAATTTGTGTAAAATGTATTTGCAACTATATGTTAGAATTTTAACAGCTAGTGTTAATGGGAATAATGTCAATAGGATTGTAAATGGAATTATTTCAGGATCATAATTGAGGCACAGCTGAAAGGGATATAGATCTTTAACTTGGTTAATAAAACTGCCCAGCATGTCTGACATATTCTCTTTAAATGTTGCAATAATTTCCTGCAATGAAAAACAAACACAAAAGTGAGTACATTTCCACACAGTTGAAGCATAACTATAATGGTTAATATGTTATAGTGATGTGATGGTGTTGTTAAACATAAAAATACATACAAATTCTTGCATATATTTTGTGTGTCATACTTTTACAATTTGTCACATTTGTGGAAAGGCTGTAGCTTAACAAATGTAATAGAGAAGAGTGTATATTTGTGTTTTATGACAAATACAGTTCAATGCTTATATAATTATGTATAATCAAACATTTGCCATGCACTGTAAATGTGTGTTAGGAATTAAACTAATGCTAAAAGGTCACACTCTGACCTCCAGCTTGATAGATAAATTCATCTCCAAAGAATAAAGGCTGTTGTAGAGTTCTGTTAACCCCTCACTGTACTGGTTAAGCTGTGTCTCCAGTCCTGTTCCTGACAACTGCCGTAGCTCCAGTAGCTCCTGGATTGGAAAATACAGTACAACATACTTATTAGGTTAGTTGTTGGTTGGTTTGAATCTGCTTGCATAAACGTATGTATGACATTCTACTACACAAGTTTAATTACTGTTGTATGCATTTACTGTTTTTAGCAGTGGACATGGAGGCTTTGAACATAGCCATTTTAACGTTCAAAGCCTCCATGTTTTTCACACACTGGCATGGTGTGTACAACCTGGCCAACCTTTTATCACAATGTGTTCAAAGGACTTGGCTATTATGGCCCATGTATATACACTAATCAATTATCGTAATTAAACTGAATATACACTAACACACACTAATATCACTGTGGCAACAAGTTTACAAATTCAGTGGTTGCTTAGACAGAAATGGACTGCTTGTGTTAAACACTGAAAATATTTGGACTTTTATATTTGGACTTTTACAGAACAACAAACTACAAACTATTTGTTTTGTTTATCATTTATTTATTTGTTTAAATTATCTGATTTGGATCACAAATCATGAACCTAATTTTAAAGGTTGAAGTGACCATAACATTTTTGTCCTGCGGGGTAATCACTCACATTGGTTCGCTCCATTTACCTTTGCCTTGTGTAACTCAAAATGTGCCACTTTCTGTGCTGAAATCTGCTGGACTTCTGCTACCATCTCTTGTAAACCGTCGGAGAACTCTTTGACTTTTGCTTGTCTCAACTTGTGCTCTCCAACGCCGAGTTCATATATTTGCACACACAGTTCCCCCAGTTGTTTCTCAAACGTAAGCACAGTCAAGGAATGCAATAGCATACTTTTAGCTAGTTGTTGCTCCAATGTAAACACAGTCAAGGAACGCAATAGCATACCTTTAGCTAATTGTTGCTCACATGGAAGCAGTGATATACTGCCTCCACTGCGCCACTACATTTTATTTGTGGAAGAACAATACATCCACACGCACGCACGTGCGCACGCTCTTTCAAATGATGAACCCAATTTGAATTTGAAACTAAAAACATGGATTTATAATCAACAAAGGATATACTGTTAGTAAATCAGCAAGCCCAGGCAAGCGTCTCACTTTTCCTGCCTCTGGATTGGCAGTGAACATACTGTTGAACAGATCGGAGCGGTCAAGGCCCTCCACAAAGGCATCCTGCAGAGGATGGAGCAGAGCTGGTGGGAGCAAACACTGTAAATGCAGTACTTATACACAGGCCTGCCATACAGTACTTATACACCGGTCTGCCACTGTGTGGTGTATACAGTACATACACACAGGCTTGCCGTTGTGTTGTGTATACAGTACTTATACACAGGCCTGCCGTTGTGTTGTGTATACAGTACTTATACACAGGCCTGCCGTTGTGTTGTGTATACAGTACTTATACACAGGCCTGCCGTTGTGTCATGTTCGTCTCCAGGGACAAGAGATGATCATGCTAAGGCCTAACTTGGCATTACTGTAGTGGCAGACCAAACCTTTTTTTGCATTATAGGGAGGTATATACAGTACTAGCCTGGCTCCGCCCTAATATTGCTCTCAGCTCAATGTCGTTTCACTGAGGTTATAGTCTGGATTCAGAAATTCACTAAGTACATTTGAGGTCTGGTTACACCAGGCTAGGCATATACAGTAGTGAAAGTAAAATTGTTTTTGACCAATATGTCAAGGAAAACTAGGAAGATAAAAATAATTTTTATATGACTTACCAATACCATTTAAAGTTTGACAAATATTTTTGACAAATTATTCCAGCAGACTATAAAAGATTCAAAGACCCTTTCGGACCCCCTCTGACCCAAGCCCTTCCCCCTTCCCATGTCAGCGGTCCTGCATATACATTTCATTGAGAGCTAAATGAAACGTGCTGAAATAACAATACCTTGCTCAGCTGTAGTTGTTGTTCCCGGCTCTGCTTTGCTTCCATGTGTTTTAGTGCCTCCAACTCATTGAACCGTAGCTCCTCGATGTGACGCTGGTATTTGGACAATGCCTGTGCTTTCTAAACACACACAATAAATAATACAATGTATAAAGCGCACGGTCTATTTAGCGGCAGAGGGGTTTTAACCCCACCTACTGGACAAAGTGAGAATGACGGTAAATAAAAAGGTGGAGTCGGCTATTGTATGCTAATATACTTTTTGTCAAATTCAGACGACACACGAGTACAATTGTGAATATGTTGTGAATAGTGTATAAATTGTGTATACACACACACAAATCTAGTGAAGTAAATTATTACTCTTTTTTTAAAAAGAATTGCCCTTTCTTCCAAAACAAATGATAAAATCCTATAAGATCCTATTATACATTACACGTAATCCAGTGTACAGTATTTACAACATAGTATATTAGTATATGATCAATGGTTGAGACTATCCCTACTTACTGTACGCTCATCAAGCAGTCTGTAGTCAAGGTACACCAAGTCTGAAATGTAGGCAGCAATGACCATTTTGTAGTTGCCCCCTTTGCACAGAGGGTTTCCAGCAAAATTTAATGTGCGCAGGTTTTTGAACTTTGTGAGATAGATTACCTGGGGAAAAGTTTGTCATAAGCAATAAATATTTGCAATACATATATTATAGCTAAATAAATACATTGTAGCTAAATTAATTTTATATTTCAACATTATAGCATTATAGAATCAATACAATTAAACCATTGTAGTATATAGAAAAAAGATGCTCATGGTACACTGTCTAAGGTGTCTAGGAGGTTGTTTCCAATGGAGAGGAAAGTTAGATTGCGAAGTGTGTCCATGTTCTCGATTACAGTAATTCTATTGTTGTACAGGCTGAGATCCTCCAGCTTCACCAGCGACTCCAAGCCCTCAATTTTCTCTATGTGGTTAAATGACAGATCTGCAAAAAATATAGAAAGATTCTGACTGGTTAATTTAACGTTTCCAAACGCCTCATTCCAGATGCAGGGCATTTTACCCAGCCATGTCAGATGCAGGGCACCTTACCCAGCCATGTCAGGTTGATGAGACCTTCTAGCCCTTCAATCTTTCTTATGATGTTAAAGGACAGCTGAAGCTTGGTCAGCGATGTGAACTCCCATAAATAGCCAATCTTTTGAATGTCTGTATATACAGTAAATACAGCAGGTACAATAAATACAGTATTCAGATTCAAACGAAAATGTATTAACACTTTTACTAGTCCTACACATTTCTTACTTTTATGCTCTAGACGCAGCTGGAGGGCTTTTCTGAACTGGACGCCCTTCTTTGAGATGTGGCTGGCCTCTTCCTGTGGACACTGTTCCTCCATAGCCGCTTGCAGCATCTTCTCATCAATCACATTGGGCTCAATTATAGAGACCATTTTCTGGTCTGTGAACATCTTTCTTGACATTATTTTAATTGGAAATAGAGAAGTGAATTACTGCTGTCTCTAAATGTTTCATAAACAACAAAAAACGATTCAGAAACTCCTACCACTGCTCAGTCAGAGAGCATGGAGCTAAGTTTGTATTCTTATTCTCATGTTTGGCTCAGGCTCAATGTGTGTGTGCTTGTTAAATTGCTTAGCAACTCCATGTCCTGACGTAACTTCCAGTACTGAGACAATAGGAGGCTTCAGTGGGTGTATACTGCCACCTACTGTACACGAGTGTGTAACTTCATGTCACTAACCTACCGTGACCTAGAATACATAGAAGGCTACATATAAGGCTGAGGGGAGGAGTGTCATCAAGGACAAAAACCCAGGACCCTCCTGGCATTTGGTTAACATACCTCATATTACACTCACTTGCAAACGTACACACCCCATTGTTTTATATGGCAGTATGTTACATACGTCAATATAATTTTCCTTTAGACGTGTGTTCCTAACTGATTCTCGCGGCGAAGTTAAACTGAAGCTCACAAGATCTGGACGGCCTCGCGAGGCGATGTCCGATTTGAACCCTAGCAGTGGAATGTTATTGAACTTCTGCGCTAGTCATGGTTTGTTCATAACAAACACCATGATCAAACACAGGGTTGCTCATAAGCTCATAAGTGTACTTCGTACTGGAGTACCTTAAAGGTCAATGACTTCGTAGTTTGTTATAGAACCTGGATCACATTTGTGTTTTCTGAAATCAAGGTGGGTCCTAAAGCAACGGTTGGAAAATATCCTAGAGGTATCCCCAGAGGTAGTAGAAGAATAACAGCATGATATTGTTGATTATGATAGTATTTTGATATAGGCTAGTAGCAGAGTAATATAGGCTCATCTTGTGACCCCCTCCTCTTGTCTCGCGGCCCCCCGGGGGAAAGGGGGCCCTATCCCTGAAAACATGTCTTATATTCTAGTTTTTTCAAACTAGAATATAAAACATGTTTTCAGTTATTTCACACTTTTTTGTTAAGTACATGATTCCATATGTGTTCATT
>JAODUK010040246.1:0-20766 GCA_027564635.1 Typhlichthys eigenmanni
GAGAGAGAGAGAGAGAGAGAGAGAGAGAGAGAGAGAGAGAGAGAGAGAGAGAGAGAGAGAGAGAGAGAGAAATGTGTGCACGCACACATACACCACAGACGTAGCGACTCAGTGCCCTGATGTGCCCTATTGGCTTGTCAGGCAGAGCTGCTTAACTTAAACTTAGTTGCTCCCTTGTAATTTAATTAGTCTGTTCAATTAGAGACAGACCTGCCTTCATTTACCCAGTGGAAGGAGATGAGAGGTTTTGTATGGCTTACATATATTGGCTATGGCTTACTAGGGATGGCACCGATACGATACTGAGATCGGAAATCGGTCCGATACTGACTCAAATAGCTGTATTGGTATCGGTGACAATTGGACAGTTGCAATCGATCTATGGGGCTTATCTAATTAAATTAATTTACATGCGTAGGTCTACTGTCAAGATACAGCAATGTCTAACCTACACAGGCCACACTATCAGCAGCAGGTTTCTAAAATGCATCTAATTCCTAAAAGAGAGATTGACTCAAACTAATGCATACATCAATAACAACATTGTAATGTTTCCTCACCTCATATATAGCCATGTTACATTATGTTTTACTGAGTTAGGAAAGCAAAGTTCAAGCCTGATGGTTCCTTACACAAAACATGATTCCCAGTCTCTACCTCACTAACAGTGAGGTTCCTGTATCTGTATCGGGACTGAGCATTTTAAATCATGCCATCCCTGTGGCTTACATATGCAAGCTTGTACGGTATGTGCGTTCTCCATTGGTCTCACTCCCAGTCTAATGTTTTAATGCAATATATGCCTATTCCATGATTGGCTATAGTGACCATCCACTAGTCATCTGGTATCATCAAGATGGCGGCCATCCTAGGAATGTTCATTCAGTGACGAGAAGCATTGCAAACGGCCAAATAAATGAATTACTATTGTAATGTGCATTACATTTGAATGGCAGGTAACGGCAAGCTTGAAAATAAAAACCTTTACAATTCAAAGTATATCAAATCTCCTTCCCCCCCCCATTCTTTTTTGTATCTTTACCTATTTCCTCCTCTGTTATTTCTATATTTAATATTATTAATATTATTATCATTATTATCATTTTAATATTATGCATTATATAAAATTATAATAGTTCACCGTTATTGTTATTGCTCTCTTTCGCTATAGCTGTTATACTTTCTCTCATGTTTGACATTGTCAATGCTCATGGGCAGAGCCATGAAACCCGCTGACACAGTGGAACCGGCTGAAAGAAAGGGAAAAATAACCCCTTCCAAAGCGAACTCCTCTGACTTCAGAGAAAACATCCTCCCTTGCCCAGCAGGGGGCCCCGTGCTCAGCATGCAGATCAGACACACACATGCTGTACTGTATGCTCACGTACAGTACGCAAACACACACACACTCAATGTATGCAGACGCTCCCCTCCTTCTCACTGCAACGACTATTCCTCATCATAGCAAACACCATGTCTCTCTCTCTTTCTCTCTCTCTCTCACAGGAGGAGCTGAAGAGCCTCCAGAGCGGCTCCAAGCATGTTAGTGATAGAGGTTTCCCGCTGCAGAGGTGGGTTTAGTACACACACACACAGTCCCTCACCCCCCTGCAGCCCCCACACACAGATGGCGTGCAGCCTGCTGACATGCGGCTGTATTTCCCTGCAGATGAGACCAAGCCATCTCTGTTTAATTACTGATAACCCACCAAGGCACAGCAGACTGCAGACTGTGTGCGTGTGTGTGTGTGCGTGTGCGTGTGCGTGTGTGTGTCCTCTCACTGTCCTATATCTCTCTGGCTCAGTGATCAGCTGACTATGGACTTGGACAACAACATCAATATCAACTTGCAGCCTGTGGAGACCAAGGTGTTGATGTAAGTATGCCTGCTTGCCTCTCCACCTGCCCTAAGAGAAGTGTCTTCTACCAGCTAGTCTGGTTAAAACCACGCTGGTATTGAGTGCACCTACCTACCTTTCCCTCTGCTTCACACGCTCAAAACCGTTAGTCGGCTAAACCACTGGCCAATCAGCATCCAGATGGGTAGTATATTTGATGACGACAGAGATTATGCACCAACATCACCCCCTACGTCGGTCTTGCTCTGATTGGTTAACGGTGGTCCAATAATCTGCTAGCGCCTGTGTTGGCAAATCACTGTCAAACGTGTTTGTTGTTCTGATCAGATGATGGTGGGTCAATCGCCTGCTAGAGATTTGATTGACACCTGACCTACAGTATTGGCACCACCTGGCTGCTTTGCAATGGGAGGATGCCGGACTGATATGTGAAGCGACCTAAACCGTAGTGGCGGGGATTGCAAAATCACAATAGGTTTCACCAGGACAAGGTTAAAGTGAAAATAAAGGACGTCTTCTGACACAAAGCAGCAGCATCTCAGAGCAGAACATTTAAAACAAAGAACAGAGGAGGAATAACACACATAGAGGGAGTATTGCTCAGGGTGCAACAACTAACATTATATCTGTACATAGATAATAGTTGTGTGCTGCTTTAAGTTTAAATGTCATAGGACTGATAAGTGCCTGGCTCAAGGACAAAATAATGCTGATGTTAGTAGAGAAGATTTTGTTATTTGTTTAATTCCCCCATGCATATTTTGCATGGGGGAAACATTCTGGAGAGAGAAACATTCTGGAGAGATGTGTTTTAATGTTGCAGCACTAAAACATGTCTCAAGCAAGTATCTTAAACTGTTGTATGGCAAAATCAGAGGGAATATAAATGTGTGTGTGTGTGTGTGTGTGTGTGTGTGTGTGTGTGCATTTTCTCATAACAGTATTCAGCGGGCCTGGCGTGACTTCCTCCAGAGGGAGGAAGTGGAGAAGAGAAGCCCCTCCCCCCCATCCCTCTCCTCCTCTGACAAGATGAGCATGTCAATCAGCATGACCACCCTATCAGACGGCAGCACCCCGGTGAGTCCCGCCTCTCCATCTCTATTTGCAAGTATGGGCGTTATAACGAGGCTACTTACTGTATGTAGGTAGCAGCTTGGAGATTCTAGCTACTGTTGAACACACATTGGTGGAGATGTGAGAGATGTTTGGTTCAATGGCGACCTTTCACCTCACTACAGTAGGTCTTGGACATAGAAGTGTTTTGACCATTGCCTTTTTCTGGAAGGAAAATGTGCTGGTTGGTCTGTTGGCCATATTTCTTTTAGTTTTTAGGTTTTGGAGTTTTTATGGCTGCAATTCTATTCATGTCCAGAAGGGGGCAGTATCTCTAAAATATTTTCTTCTACGTAACCAGAAACAAAGCCTGCCTATACCCTTGGATCAGAAAGGGTAAATACATAAGGATTTGAACACTGTCTCTGTTCCAGATACACACACACACACACACACACACACACACACACACACACACAGAAGCTTTGGCTGGTGCACAAAGAATAAAACAGTGCTGTCATTCTCATTGGGCATGGTGTCACTTGACTTGACCAGACCCCAGTAAATCTCCTGGATTTTCACAGCCGTGTCTGTTCTGGTCATTATAATTCTTTACTGACATTGTTTGCAGCCTCCATGTGGAATAGCAAGTGTGTTTGCAGGCTTGTGTGTGCCTGTTTGTGCGTGCCTGTGTGCGTGCCTGTGTGCGTGTGTGTGAGCGTGTGTGTGTGCATGTGTGTGTGTGTGTCTGTGTGTGTCTGTGTGCTACTAATCTCCGTGCCAGGATTCAACAGGCAGTTTAAGTCTCTGTGGTGGCTGGGAGAGTTGTGTATATGAACACAGACGGTATGTGCGTTCAGTCACTGCAGAGAAAAGCTTCTTTACACTTTTGAGTCTCTGTTTGATTTGCACTCATGCAGATAAAGGGGGGGTCAGGAACGATATGGAAGACAAGGAGAATTCTAAGTATTTAGTGCCAGGACATTACATATCCAGTCAGGGAGATGTCAGTGGTTGTTTGGAGATATGGGGGGGTGTCATCAATGTGTTGCATGACGATGTACACACACACGTGTACGCGCCCACACACAGAGTAAACACCGGTCATGTCTAAGCTCACGAGGGACGTCCAGGAAAGCGCTGAGCTCAGTGGCTTACACCTGCTGACAAGAACACAATGATCATCGCAGAGGGGCACAACTGGGGCGTTGGCAGAAAAGGGTATGACCTCATGGTCAAAAGGAGGAGGAGGAGGAGGAGGAGGAGGAGGAGGAGGAGAACGGGAAGGAGAAGGGCTGGTTGATGGCAGTAGGAAAAGAGCAGCGGGTGAAAGCCGGCTGCCAGGGCCGCTTGGACGCCAAGCTCTATTCTCTTTTTATTGCTGTGTGGGAGACCAGCGCCTCAGCCGCCATCACAATATTTCATGCCTTTTCTTTTTCCGTGATTGATCGCAATGGTGCACAGTCGGATATCTATTTCATTATCCCGCCTCTCTTCTCTACTTGGTATCTGTACTTTATAGCCCAGCCCTATACTCTCCTTTTAAGTCATACTGGAGTGGATGTGACAGTTCCGCCCTGGTTGAATTTCTAATGGCTTCTTTTTCTGTCGACCTGGCGGTACGCTCACATCCCCATCGCGACTTTTGTCTACACAGGCAAACACTGGCGCGCAGAGGCATGTGCACGCATGCAGACACACACCGAGAGAGACAGAGAGAGAGTGCCGAAGTCATATTTTTCATAAGGCACCGACGGGGCAGCCATCTCCAAAGTGATTGAATTTGTGACCTTTGGGCCTATACCATCACTCTCTGCCAAAACCACGCTTATATGATGCAGCAGTTCTTTGAGGGTGCGTTTGTGTGGGGGAGGGGGGTCTGAGAGTTTATATAAGGTGTTTGCATTTGTTCTATTCCCTGTGAGTATTTGTTTTTCATGGAGTAAAATATGGTCAGCTGCAGCATGCAACAGTATTTCAGTTCAGCGGTTGTGACAACCCTACATTGAGAGCCTCTATTCCAGTAACCTTCTTTACTGTAAATGACGCCCTCACACAGTAACTTACCGCACTCATCGCTGTGGCGATCCTGTGACATAGAGGTGGATATCTCTGTTTATGATGGCTCCATCCCTCTGTGCCCTAGCAGCACCTATAGCGAGAGGCATAAATGATATGTTTCATTACAGAACCTAACAAAACTCTGGGCTTTTATGCCCAGATATGAATCAGCTGTCTGAGGTTTATTGTTTCTTAATATTGCACTGCTTCCACACACAGCCTGGCTGTGCACATGCGCATGAGAGAGCGTGCACACGCTGATATACACACACAATAGATAGGCATAGACTTTTTTTGTGAGTGCACACACACACACACACACAAACACACATACCTTACTGTACGTCTATGTGTGAGCGGGAACTGTGCAAACAGACATACATTCCTTTGTGCGTGCACACACACTTTGGTTTCAATTTCAGTCTGTCTTGATGATAGATGTCTTTTTATAACCACACATCAGTCAAGTGTTTGGGGACTTGATGGGATGTTGCTGGCTGGATTATTATTAAATTAATTGAGAAAAAACACTTACCATAAATTGCCTGTCTTGTCAACTTAATTTTCAACATTTTTTCAGATTTAGATTTAGTTTTGTCTTTGTCTACAGCCCTGTTAAATGAAACATATGTATATATATTATATTTAAATGAAATATATGTAGTGGCACACATTAGCCACTAGAGGGAGGTGCTGAGTTATATTTTTTTCTGCACTATTCTATAGGGACAAAAGCATTAACAGCCACATTCAAAATATAATTAAAATGTGCTTTTCATCCTGTGTCTGCAATATTAAATGAATGATCAATGGCTGCATTTAATAATACATTTGGGCCTTATAATGTAGAAAATAGCTTTAAACAAACCTGCGCTGACCTAAATTACAAGGTGGGGCAGAAATTTGAAGGGTCCTTTACAGTTCTCATTCAGGGTCATTGAGGTATCATCTGAATTGCATGTTTTGACAAGAGGTTTTGACAAGATGTCTGACATGTTTTCACCCTGTCTGGTGATGGATGGGGGGAGGAGGGTATTCTGTCTGCCCCTACATGTTGGATGCTGGCTGGTGAAGGTCACAAGGAGACTGGTGTGTCCATCTGGCATGCTGAGATGAGGGGGGGGGGGACTGGGTCAAAGAAGAGCAGCATTGTCCTCCATCTGCACCAGATGATGCCGCAGGGGATACTCTCTCCTCTCATTAGTCTCCTTTATAAATGCTCTCGTTTTTTCTCTTTCTTTCTCTGGTCCTTCTCACACGTTTCTTATTGGATTCTTCTCTCACTTGTCTCTAAGACAGTGATACTGGAAGGTGTGGAGTATTTCTGGCTTTGCAGAAATACTCTCTCTCCCTCTCTCTCTCTCTCTCTTAGTCTCAGTTGCAATCTCTCATTTCCTGCAGCAGGTGAGGTGTGGGGAAGTTGAGTGCCAACTGTTTATTAGCTCTTTATTTAGAGAGCTATATTTATCACACAACACAGTAGCCTACATACAGTCTCCCAGGTAAAGTTTCAGTCTCCTGGCTTACAGTTCCTTTGCTGTACCTGGGGTAGAGTGCAGTGTATCAGACAGCGTACTGGTGCTTAATAACTCAACACCAACCATTTAGTCACCTCACGTTGGTTCTTCCTCTGGAAACACACTCAGGTGTTTTCAGTTAATGTGTCTAGACTGTCCACACTATTTATCAGTAGCACGGACACATTCATAAAGCCACCCACGCTTATTTTATCACAAAATATGACTATCACTTTTGCTGTCTGCATTGAGTTGGTTGATGTGTATGTCAATCAAAATATATCTCATGTCAAGTAGGCGGATCTTGACGCAGTTAGCCAACGCTGTGTCTCAGACTTTACATAAGTATAGAAAAGAGATTGCCACAGAGCTAACACAGGAGAGTATGGGAGCTTAATTATGCATATATGTGCACAATAACACAAATACATTCAAAACTGCTACTTTTTCTATACACAAATTAAAATATAGCTTTTCAAAACTGCAGTCCCTGAAAACGTTCACTGTCGTTGGATGTTACATTTATACATAGGAATATGCTGAGAAACTTACCAACACGACTCTGGCTGTTTTCAGCATTGTTCTGTTAGATAAGTAGGCTACTGTTAGTGCTTAAAATATGTATCAACTGAAATTAGTAAATAAATTAAGACTACTGCACTAGCGTCGCACCGGGATGACAGATAAAGACTTTGTGAGTGACAATGCTGCCAATGAAACAGCCAATGAAAAACTACATCTCAGTTTCTGAAAGCGTTGTCGAGTCTATGCATCAGACGTTCAGCACAGGTTTGCTTATGTGACGTAGTGCTAATGGACAGAAGCGGCTGAGACTAGCTTTGAGGCAGATACAGTACGTGTGTATCTAGTTTGCTAGGAGTGACATCCAACTTTACTCCAAGATTTACTCCAATTTAAACCTGTTTCCAGGAGTTTTAAAAGATCATACCATTATTAACAATTCGCTAAGGCAATGGCCCAGTGTTAATCTGAATCAACCAAATACCGTACTGCTTTCAATACTTCTACAGTATTTATGAAAAGGTCATATTGTTTAACACCCAGGTTATTCAACAAATCGTCATGCCTTGATTTACCCAGTTCTGCCTGAAGCACAGTTTGCTTCCACCAAACTGTATTTTCTTTTTTCACATTTTGCAGTGCAATGTTCAAAGAAAGCCAGCCTAGGGAACCTGCAACAGCATAGCATACTGTAGATAATTTTAATATCTTCTGGAAGATAACCTGAGCAATACCCAGGTAGACCCTGGGATCTTTCCTTTCCTACCAGCCGCTGAATATTTTTTTGTTTTCCGCTGTTCCCAATAAAGGCATTTCCCATCAGGCCCTCTTTTATCGAATACTGTTAACCCGGTTTTGTGCCTGCATGTGATGCTGCATGGTAATTATGCTAATGCTCTATAAGGTTATGTAAATGAATGCCAGCCCCCAGCATTCACATTGTCGCTGGAGGAGTGTGAACGCGTCCAATGCTTTCACAATCCTGTTACTGTAATATTGTGAATAATGCCCCAAGCTGAGGACACGAGGATATGGATTCAGTGGAATTAGAGGAGGATTACGGGACCCTCACAAAGACGATTCATGTATTTCATTAGCGGGTTTTGGCTCGATTAACTAAGATTCGACTTCAGAGACAATATATTAGGTGTTGTTAAGGCTGTCTGGTGCAACGGTTCATGTTTTGTTTGTAGTTAGCTAAGACCTCTGAATTCAAATTTGATTATGACAGATGGGCGATACAGTACAGATGTGATCCATCTGAACTGCGACCCAGTTGCGTCTCAGGTGAGAGTGACAGCCACGGCAGCGCTGGGCTACCGAGAAACTCACCTGCAACCCGCCCGCCACGGCTGGCCCAGATCGACAGCTTCATTAGTGACCCCTCAACCCAATCCAACAAGCAGCGGCGTCGCGGAAGAGTGCTGGCATAGAGCTCGAAGCCACAGAGCACCTCTCGTGTGAGCACAGCAAATGGCAGCGTTGCCTAAGACCACTCCAGACGCCCTAGCTCTAGGTCTCTCTATCATAATTGCATGAGTGCAGTGTGATTATGGATATGGGGGGCGGTGTGTGCTGTGTGAGGGTTAGGGTTAGGGTTAGCGTGCTGTGTGGCTACCTGCTAATCACCTGCCAGCAGCGTGTCGTGTTTGACATGGAACCTATCAGGCTGGGGAGGTGTCACTCATGCAATACAGTAGAGTACACGCTGTCCTTGTGACACGTGTGTTCAGCATTAATATGTGACGACGGGAAGGCCGAAGACCAACCAGCTTTTAAAACTTATTTGTCGGAAGTGCGGTTGTACTCTGGGTTCGACTAAATCTGTCTGCTTTAAGAAGACAATGTAGTTGTGCACTAGTTATGCATTAGTGTATTTCAGTATTCACCTGCAATGTCTTTTAAAATGTAGCTGGTTCATGCATGACTCCGTGTGGTTAGAAAACAGAGGCCTTATTTCACGTAGGAATTGGAATCATCACCATTCCATGCCGCCCAGATGACATCATTTTGCTTGTGTATTGTCCACAGGAATCCACTAGGGGTCACTGTTCTGCTTTTATAGTACAGCACAGAGGACCAGCAGGGAGTAGACCGTGTTCATGTAGAGTAGACGAAAGGCCCATAATGGAAAAGCGTCAGTCTGATCAGCATTTAACATGTAACTGGGGGGAAAGGTTAGAAACTATCCCAGCGGATGCGTTTAGAAATAGTATGTCTAATTACAGCAGTTCCTCAGAGCGTGATCCGTGCAACCTCCGTCATTTAGTTCCAAATGACCAGAGAATGGTTAAAGCTTAGTTATGTGTTTGTGACACTGAGACAGTTTTCTCACGTGAGGGCAGCAGGCAAAGACAAGACCCTCTTTTTAGTCTTTATCTCGCACACGCTGCTCTCTCTTTAAGGCAATTCAAGGGCCTCTTCACCGATATAATTATCCATTAGCTTTATCAGAATATTTGTAATTATAAAGAGCTCCCTTTTTATTGCAGTAATCTTCTTGCTGCCTTTTCATTATCTGTCTGTTTTTTTTTCTCCTGCATACCCTCACATTTGAATTTGTAAATATATATATATATATATATATATATATATATATTTGTATAAATATGTAATTGATCGCTCTTTGCCCAGCAACAAGGCCTAATTGATCATTAATGTCTGATTAGGGCCAGTGGTGATATAAAGAGCAGCAGATTGATACCAGTATGAATCACCCCTGCTTTGGGAGCTATTGATTGGTCCTTTGCAGATGTAATCAAGGCTAGATTAGCCTTGCTGGAAAATGTCATACTTTATTCTTTGTAGCTTAATCATTTAGAAAAGTATTTTTTGCATGTTGGACTTTGGTGGCTCTGTGAGTTCAATGGACAAGAGTGAAGAAGGAACTATCAAAGTGTTTGGTCTTTCTATAAGGTGTTGTATAAACATTATAAAAGATTAAACTTATAGTATAAATATCCATGTTTTAACAATTGAATCACCACAAAATAAAGTGCAATTACTGTAGTATTGTGTTGTGCCTTTGCTACTGTACTGTTGACATGGAAAAGCTCACCAGAACAGACCCAGGTACATCACCATGGTCTCCCAACCACAGAGTGTAGCCCATGCGTTCCTCCTCCTTTACACCGGTGTTATCAGTTGTTATCAAAGCACCGTTGTCACATATGAGGCTGAAAACAGCTACAATGTAAGCTTTCTCCTGAGCAGCGCTGCCGACATTTTATTAATAAGAGAACCACCGCCAACCAAAGTAGATACACACACGCACACACACACACACGCACGCACACGCACACAAACACACACAGCAATTCCACATGCAAACACACATGGTGACACGACAAGACAGAGAAGTAGGTACATTACGGTAAGGGGATGCAAAATGAGCCCTAATTTGTATGACAAAGTTAGGTTTGTATCCTTTGTGAGCATACCTTTAAGTGTACTGTAACAGCATTCGTGTGTGTGTGTGTGCGTGCGTGTGTGTGTGCGTGTGTGCGTGCGTGTGTGTGTGTGGCAGCATCACAGGGTGCAAAAGAACAGCCTGCAGCATAGTGCACATGCAGCCTCATTTGCCAGAGAATCCACTCCTCCATTATAGAAGGATCATTATCATCTCTGCTCCCTCGCTCCACCCAGCACTCAAGGTGGCACACCAAAATATCTACCTCCTCACCCCAATTAGTGTTATTCAGTCACCATGCATCAAATACCAACGCTGGGTAATGGATGATGGGGTGGTGTGTGTGTGTGCGTGTGTGTCCGTGCGTGTGCTGTATAGTGCATGCTGCATGACATTAGTGTAGCAGTGAAAAGCTGACAAATGATGTGTCACTTGTACTGTATTGTGTTGTGTACATGTTATGTGAGCACATACACACTGTGGTACAGTACGCATGTTGTTTGTCTTCATTCATATAGACCCCATCTCTCCTTGCAGAGACTTTACTGGAGATAATGTGGCCCAAACAAGTGCATGCCTTCATCCTGTGTATTGTACGTCAATATACACAAACATACTCATTACCCTGAATTGGGGGAATCATAACTAAGCCATAATCTCTGTGCTTTGTAAAATGAGGCGTGAACCTTGTAGCGAGCATATGTAGCATATGTAGTGTAGCATATGTAGCATGTAGCATATGTACTGTAGCATGTGTCGTATATGTAGCATATGTAGCATACAGTATGTAGTGCAGCATATGTAGCATGTGTCGTATATGTAGCATATGTACCATATGTTGCATATGTAGCATATGTACCATATGTTGCATTATGTAGCATGTGTCGTATATGTAGCATATGTCGTATGTAGCATATGTGATCCTTGCTAATGATGTGATGTTTACAATAACTTTATCAACCCCTGAAGAGACATGCAAGTGTCATGGCAGCACAAAATAAGAGCTGAAGGCAAATGCATATAGATATGATGCAGTACAGTACACACAATAACAGTTAATTTACAAAACTATACATATAAACAATACAAATGGTAAATGGTAAATGGACTGCATTTATATAGCGCTTTTCTAACCTTTCAGCCACTCAAAGCGCTTTACAATATTTTGCCTCACATTCACCCATTCGCACACACATTCATACACCGATGGTGATTGCTGCCATGCAAGGTGCAACCAACCACCGGGAGCAGTTATGGATTAGGCATCTTGCTCAAGGATGCTTACAGGTAGGTCAACACCAGGGTTCGAACCCACAACCTTTTGGCTACAAAGGTTGCCATTAATACAGTGCATATAGAGAAGCTTAAAGCTATAGTTAGTGAGGGTAAACTGATATACCTTTTAAGTGCGTGTCCTGTGTGCGCGCTGAAAAAGGTATCTGGTGTATCTACACGGCTCTGGCTCCTTGAGGAACACAAAGTGGTGCAGACCGCACCTAACAACAATATTCTAGCCATGATAATATATTTCCAATGTGTGGGGCGGGGCTTCTGAGGGAGTGCCCTATGTCATTGAAGTAAGTGGGGGTTTTTGTTTTGATCGAGTTCAAGTATCAACAAGCTTTCTCCAGAATCGTACACGTTTCTTTTAACACATTAGAAATGATCTGATGATTGAACTTTGTTATTTGACGAACATGTCTGTGTGCTGTATTTCTAAAGGGTTTTTAAAAGTAGCATGTATTGTACACAGAACAAGATGGCTACTTTGATTACCATACTACACTGTAAAGCAGAAATGGCAGTCAGTTCATCTGCATTCAGTTTGCAGGTTGTAGCGCCACTGCAGGAACCATCTCCGCAGGGGAGATCTCTTCTCACTGGCCCCCTCCAGCGAGGTGGGACCACAGAACCAGAATAGCAATGAAGAAGCAGACAAACGAGGTGTCGCCTGTACGCGCACCGCGTCACGTGTGTCCATGTGTAGTACTGCTGTGAGCACAGTGGCTTCTAGTGCCGCAGCCACTGTACACGTGTGAGTCCTACAGGCAAGGCAGCACACCCTGTGGGGACAAAATGGGGAGCTGAGGGTTGAAATGGAGAACTTTTCAGGCTTTCGTTGGCAATAGGCAGCAACCCTTCCGTTTTCATGTCTGTAGCGTTTCACGTTGTCTCATTTTCTCTATTTTTATTTCATTCTTCCATCTCTCTACATCCCTCGCCAGCATGACTTGTCTTAAGTCACTGAGTCGGACCGCCCTCTCCAAACCTACTTTCTGAGAAGTCTGACTTGCTGTGTTGTCATTCAGCCTGAACAAGCCCGATACTTATTCAGCCCGCTGAGATTCCTCTAATAGTCACAGTGGCTGCTAGCTTACACTAAACTGGCTTTGGAAACACACGCACAGTGGAAACACAGCGAGTTGATTGGCTGCTACGTGTGCGCGTGTGTTTAGGTGGGGTGTGTATATTTGTGTGTGACAGAGAAGAACGCGCACACACACAGGAGTATGCGTGTGTGCGTGTTTATGCATATGTGTATGTGGGTGAAAAAACAGTGAGCCTGTTCAAGTGAAAGAAAGAGGGCGCATGCTTTACATTTCAGAGATTGTGTGTGTGCGTCCTCTCACTGTGACCATCTAAGCTGTGATTCCATTAGAATACTGAACATGCAGTCTTGTTTGAAAGGAAGACAGAAAGGGGATTTTGTTTCTCGGTTTATTGGTTTGGCATTTATAGACTGAAGAAATCCTGGGACGAAGAAGTGCTAGAAGAAGGCAGAAGAAACTTAGTGAACAGAAGGGAGATAAAAAAAACGAAGAGAAAGAGCCCATTCTCTCTCGCTCTCAGTGGTCTGGTCTCTGGGGAGAACGAACTGATTTCTGATTAATGAAATGATGACACAGACGCGCTCTCTCTCTCTCTCTCTCTCTCTCTCTCTCTCTCTCTCTCTCTCTCTCTCTCTCTCTCTGTCCATCTAAACCACAGCATATTCTCAGAGAACCCATCTTGTGAATAATTAAGACAGGGCTGAAAAGAAAAATTGTCCGATGGAAGAAGCACAAAACATCCTACAGCGTTATCGTCGCACAGCCGCTCTGCAGGGAGCCAGCGATGTCTTATCGCCATGCCAACACCTGACCCTCCAACGCCCTCTCGCTGTCGTTACACTTTCTTCAGATGTTTTGTTAAGAACCTGCAAATTCACCCAGGTTACTATTTACATTGAAACTTTGAGTTCATGCACGCTACGATGAGGAGTAGAGACTAATGTCACTCAGCAGGAGGGGCATGTGTTCCCAGTTCTAAAAATGATGAAATCAAAATATCAGTTCTGGCAATGTTGGTTTAGTGTCCCTTTAAAGACTACCAAACATTTTTACAAATGATTGCTTGTGTCTCTAAAGTTGCAGACAGTTTAATGCAATGTTTAATGAGACCCTGATGAACAAGAAGTAGAGGAGACCCGTGATATTGTAGCTACGTTATGCCTCATTAGGCTGTTATACCCGTATTGGCTGTTCTAGCCATTGTACACCATCCCACCTCATCACAGACCTGCACTTTGATGCAATTAGGATTGTAGCCCATCACTGCACTGAATCCCCATTAAGCAATTTAAACCATGGTTTCTCCCTAACTGTTTTCCATCAGAGAGAGAAGTACAAGCGTATAAAGAGAAGAGGGCGGGGGGAGAAGCTATCTTCCCTCTCCTCCACAAAAGACAATCCCCTTTGCTCAGACAAGGAAAACAATAGCTCTCCTTGTCAGAGGACTCCATTCAAACCATTTACAGGGGTTGTTGTAAAGTGAGTGTCTTGGGAGAGGAAGAGATTTATTTGTCAATAAGGACAGACCGAAAATCATATACATTTTTTAACTTTTCATCAATTTTGGCAGGTGGACAATCACTTAAAGCCAATCAGAATAAGTGATTAATAACGGATATTTCCCAGAAGCAACAGGACACATACTGTATTGTATGCCACGCCCAAACATTGTGGTCAGAGGTGACTTGAAGCATGGTCGATTCGCTCAGTCTGAATGGAAGACTTGATAAGGGCCACAGAGATAAGATGACTGATATGAACAGTGGCTGCCTTCACCTGCCTTACCGGTAGAATATTTGAACACTGGAAGGGAGGAAGGGTGACAATGAATGCGGATGAGACTAAAAGGAATGCGGGGGTGGTTGCAAAAGGTGTAGCGAGTGAAATGGGGTGAACTAGAGTATCTTCTTGACACTAACCTGCATGCTGCTTGAGCACATCAGGACCAGGGACAGTGCGTGAGGGGAACAGACAGCAATTAAGATGAGCCACCAAACACAGCATGTCAACACGCTCACATTTTCTGCATAATTCTCCGCTGAGGTAAGTGAAAGTGCGAGGAGGTGGAGTGGAGGTTAACTACATAAAGGAGGGTTGACAGGGGTAAACATGGTGCCACTCCAAGGAGATATGGGACGTGCGTGCTCAAGGAGAATGTCAAAGTTGTACATTTGGGAAGTTTATAGTATGATAGAAGCTGTCTAGAAGAGTGTGGATGGATGCAGATTACCCAGTGCATGAAAACCAGAACTTGTGTTAGCTGTCAATTTGTCTTTATTGAACTTTCTGAGTTTTGTTTGTGAAAGTTATGTCTGTTCGGATAATTTAGCAAACGCTGCCTAGGGTGCAGAATGGTCTATCTGAATCACAATTTGAATGCAGGAAATTGAATGACACCATGTACCGACTACAAAACACGTCTCCGTACTCAAATCACCTGTCTGAGAAATGATGTCTACCAGCGCCGAGGCTTGGATATGACAACACGTTTCCCCAGGCTTGTTAGAGCCACTGTCTAAATGTGCGGTAGCTTCCAGAGTTCATGAACTCTGAGAAGAGGGAAAGACTTGTGTGGAAGGGAAGATGTGAAATGGAAAATATGAAAAGAAATGTCTTTCTTTGGAGAATGGTTCTTTTTGCTGTGCAGCTTTTCTGTGGCTCCTGTGCTGAAACAACTTTTTTTTTTGCTGAGAAAGGAGATCGCGTGTAAGGAATAACACCCGTTTGTTTGTTGGTGGGCACAGTTCACAAGGTGAATGTGAGGAGATGCTAACGAGGCTAGACTTTTTTTTTATGTTGTGCTTATTTAGTTCTGTAAACGAAGCTCTTAAAAGATTGATCTTCTCGTTTCCTACGTTTACATTATTAATTGTCTTCCCTGTGCACAGCTATTTTGGTCCTCACCAGGGGTTAAATATTTTATAGTGTGATTTCCATTCTGTGTAGGATAGCAGCTGTCTCATAGTGGAAAAAAAGATATGGAAATGACCCTCTTCTCTGTGGCAAAGAAAATGTATTCAGATCACCCAACATCAATCACTCTACTGTATCAATATGTACTGTATTTGCATAGTTTCAGAGTCCTTTACAAATTCAATATCGTGCTCTTAAAAGTACTATTGTGAATGGAAGGACATTTGATGCATGCATAATGCAGGACTAAAATAATTTTATTCTGGTAAGTCGGCTGTATTAGGTATTTAAAATAAATCCATCTTGGTCAATGAATAAAGGCAACGCCGGAGAATCAGGCACCATATTTCTACTAACTCATGAACCATAATTAAATGAAAAATGACTGGGCAGGCATTCATTTCTTCTATTGGAGTTGAATGATACATTACTGTGAGATTGTACGACCGTGTTACCATTAATGTTAGACATATTTTTTTCTAATTATGACTGTACTTCTACACCAGAACAATTTGATATGCTTGATACCAAATAACCTTGTGTATGCATTAAATGTGTTGTGTCCTCCGCCTGCAAATCATCTTTTATTGTAATATGTACACAAACCAACTCAAAGCTCTCTGAGATTCTGCTGGAGTTGCAGAAAAATATAATTTATACTTGTGTTGCTGTTGTGTACCTTAAGGTACAACCATATAGCCTGACTCCACATGACTTTTGCTCTCAGCTCAATTCTCACTGAGATTATGGTCTGGAAACCTTCTTCGCATTAGCGTTCACTCTGCCCCTCTGCGACCAGTGGGGGTGGCTAAGTGCAATGATGTTGATGTTATGCATTTGATTCAGTGGTGGCAGTGGTAGAGCTTGGTGAAGCAATACAAACAGTTGTAGCAATGCCATCACTATTGGTTAAAGGATGTGTAGCCGTTTCTAAATGAAACCAAGGTCTACAGCAGCCCTAAAGTAGGATCCACAATGTTAACAACCCTGAGCCCTGTCTTATATAAACGTTGTTGTTTTGGTTTGGTCCATGGCCTGACATCTTCTCTGTTCCTGCCCCTATAGCCACTACCATAAAAATATGCAATATATGGACATGACCTCAATCATTTTTCAGACATAAATTATATTGCCTGTTGTATTTACATGCTGACAAAAGAAAGTTAGTTTTTGCTTACATGATTCTGACAATAATATAGTTTATTGCAATTATTTCTGGAACAAAAATGGTTATGGTGACAGACCTAGTGGAGTTTGTAAAAAGTATAGGGGCAGTGAAATGAATGTAGAGAGGGAGAATGATTCAAATAGAACAGAAGCATTGCTCCCTGTGTGTGTTTTGGTACGTGTTAGTGTTTTTAAGTTAAGCTTTAAGTCCATCTAATTTGCTTTTCAATAAAGTGACTTGTTCTGCACAGAGGCACATTTATTCTCCCCAGCACTCTATTTTTCTCTGTTCAGTCTATACCAGTTATAAGTCCCTGCCTAGACTGGAGTCACTAAGCCCTGCGTCTGTAATGGGGAAAAGTATGATGTTAAAACTGTCGATATGGATGGACATGCATTACACATATCATTTTGTGTCCTATTTTTTTGTTTTCATGTCCTGTACATTTCTGGTGAATCATTTGATTGCAGGATAATATATTTTATTTTATTTTATTTTATTTTACCAAAAGAAAAAGTAGATGTGATTTGGCTGGGAGTCTGTCCAGCAAAGAAGACGCTAACAGGTGGCTCTCACGATGTGAAACCATCCGGTAGAGGTTTTACCATAAACACCTGTCATATCAGTTTACCAACATTTACCTTTGCACAGTTAGCTGTCCTGTAGGAACACTGCATAGCATGGTTTGGACAGGAGACAACGCAACACGGAGCCTCAAACACACGCTGAAATACAATGTTGAGGAATCACTTTGCTCTGGGAAAATAAATATTGGAATATGATAATATGCAGTAAGACGAAGCCCTTTTATTTACATGAAATAAAGGTTTAGTCTAAGTTGGAGAGTCTACCTATAATGGTTTTATATTGTAGCAATACAGTCAAATGCACGGACCCACAGCCATGTGCAGATCATGCATTCTATAATGTCCTAAAAATGTTTATCAGATGTATTTTTTTCTTACTTGCTAAGTCCTTTAGTACACGTTTGTACCTATATCTTATTTATTTCTATATTATATATCTTATTTGATTTATTTTAATTATTGCCTCGTATACAGTATACTATTCTATTCATATTGTTTCTTTACTGTTGCAGTGACCCTATTTTTCCCAAGAAGAAACTTGAAGTACTATCTTAAGTGGTATTTTAATTAGTCTGCTCTTATCATAAAATCCACAGCAAAACACAGCAGCTCACAGCTCCTTGAAAAAGTGGAAATGTCGTAGTAGGCTGAACAACTGAAATTGAAACTGTGATGTGTGTGTGTGTGTGTGTGCGCGTGTGTGTTTGGAAGAAGAGGGGTGCCTGTGTATGTGTGTGTGTGTGTGTGTGTGTGTGTGCGTGCATGTGTGTGCGTGTGCATAAGAGAGGAAAAGAGAGAGCCCCCACCCACCCATCCCATCAACATGTGTCCCTTTGATCAGTCCTGATGTCTAATTACACCAAACAAGATAAGAGTGCATCCTACAACAGTTCCTTTTGTCCATATCTATCTCTTGCAGTAGAGAAGAGCAGTGCGTATTGTGCATGCAGGAACAGGCTGTTGGACCCAGCGGGCTTGCTATCATGGAGACAGTCTCGTTGTTATTTTTAGAGCAGGATTTATTCCAGGCGCGTGGCTAGCTATGAGCCAGGTGAAGTAAAGGCCTCGGCTGGATCCTTCATTCACACACATTTCCACCTGGCAGAGTGAAGGATAGAGGAGAAATTGAGGAAGACAGAGAATTCACTAGAGGCCCATTGAAACAACGTGGAAAGTTATGGGCCAGTGTCTAGAGATGCAAATAATGCTGACAGTTTTAGGTGACCGAGGTCCAAACGGAGGGTGGAAGAGGGCTTCACACTGTGAACACATTCCATGCTCATTCCACGCTCAGGCCACTTGGCACCCATGGCACAGGGTAGCCAGTCGTTCAACAAATGAATAGAACACATGAGTTATGAGCTCCATAAGAAATAGTTTGACTGGCACCACTTACTGCCGGATCACAGGTTCACTCGCAATCCATCCCCACCGCCACATTGTAAAGGCTAGCAGCCGCTATTAATTGGCTAGCACCTATATTAGTGTTGCCTTAATTACATGGTAGCTGATCTCTGCCCTTCTGTCCAAGTATGGCCATCATTCAGAATAGGATGTGTGTGTGTGTGTGTGGGCGTGTGTGTGTGTGTGTGTGTGCGGGTGAACTACTTTGCTGCTAGGCTGATGCAATCCAATATCAAGAACAGTTGCATTCACATCGCAGTTGAATGAATACTAGCAGGAATGAGCTCCAGATTTCATGACACATTTAATAAAAGCCCCATAGGTAGGCATACAATTTATTCATCTTTTCCATCATGTAGCAAACAAAAGCAGAGACACACAAACACACACAGCCCCGTCGAGGGTAATTGTGTGTTTGTGTGAGTAATTAGTCTAGTGGAAGGGCATTCTCCACATATTTCTTACCGCAGGACTGTGTAAATGGAGGTTACACGTCTCTCTCAGGAATTCGACCTGCTGGAAATCTCTTGGTCCCAATTGGCTCACTTAAGTCCACGCTGTGATTTACCTGCAGCACTACTTTCCATTTGCTTTGCGGTTACACCAGCCGAGGTGGCATGAAACATACAATCCTCACAACAGAGTTGCTATGGATACCCCGTGTGTTTGGAAGGTTTGAAATCAATTAACATGAATAAAACTGAATTTGATATGATCAGTTCAGTTATATTCAATTCAGTATTCAATTCCACATACATTGAATAGATGATTGATAAATATCAATAATGAAGATGTCAAATTAACAGAATACGGGAAGATTTGAAGATGTCTTGAATCCTCAGTTGAATAGACTTTCTTTTTCCTTCAGTTTGTCATCGCTGGCAGTATGCAACAGGCATCCTGTGTGTGTGTGTGTGTGTGTGTGTGTGTGTGTGGGGCTTGGCCTGAACAGCAACTAATAGAAGCCCCCCCATCTCTGAAAGACTTATCTCTTATTAACTGATGACAGGCCTCCTGGAGGCATGATCAGGCAGGGAGCCATCTTCCTCACAGCGGGACACACACATGCACTCACTGGTCCCACACTGACTTTGCTTTGGACTATAATGCTAATTAAAGCACTGCATGTCACCTTGGAGGGAACCCAAGGCAGCAGTCGCTCAGGGAGGTGGAGGTAGAGATGACATTATGCACAGCAGTTCTGGTTGCTTGTACCACATCTGACCTGCAGACCATTGGTCAGACTCATAGAGTCGTCATGTGACCTGACTCAGCTCCCATTTCTGTAAAGGCAGGGTCAGTCATCCTCGAGAACACTCAGTACATTCCAACTCAAATCAAAACAAACAAATGTTCTGCCGCGGCGTCATTGTGAAGCAAAGCGTAGTACTACGGCTGTGTTGTTGTGAGCGGTGTTCGCCACTTTGTTTATGTTCCTATTTACGGAGCCAGGGCTGTGTGGAAGTATCGGATTATTTTTTCGCCACGTGCAAAGAACGGTATGTTAGCGAAATGCGGGGAGATATTTGGTGGACGCTGGAGTGACCAAGGATGGTGGGGGCAGTTATGGCTCTGTCAGGACAGTTTCACTTTAACAGTCAGGACAGTTTTTCTGTAACAGTCAGGACAGTTTCACTGTAACATTCAGGACAGTTTCGCTGTAACAGTCAGGACAGTTTCACTGTAACATTCAGGACAGTTTCGCTGTAACAGTCAGGACAGTTTCGCTGTAACATTCAGGACAGTTTCGCTGTAACATTCAGGACAGTTTCACTGTAACATTCAGGACAGTTTCGCTGTAACAGTCAGGACAGTTTCGCTGTAACAGCCAGGACAGTTTCGCTGTAACAGTCAGGACAGTTTCGCTGTAACATTCAGGACAGTTTCGCTGTAACAGTCAGGACAGTTTCACTGTAACATTCAGGACAGTTTCGCTGTAACA